>WBNO01001778.1:14633-76901 GCA_013400575.1 Peucedramus taeniatus | reverse complement strand
CCCGGTGGAACGCGATCCTGGCCGGCCGCCATCCTCTCGGGGCGCCATCCCGGCCGTGCGCCATTCCGGCCGGGCTGCCCCTCACACGGCCGCGCGCCTGGTGCGCACCCGCCGGCCGCTGCCTCATGTGCCCGCTCCTAAAGGCCAGCTTCGTGTGCCTCAGCTGCGGGGGGAAGGCAGGAAAGGCGTAATTCTGCCTTTCTTCTAGAGATCGCCAAGCGCCCACGATTTTATAGCTGGGATGACAATAGTACCTACAGCGTTGAGTCTGCCTGGGTTGGCTAAAGGAATTTGTCTTGGCAAAATGCTGTTTTCCTGTGCCACGCTGCACTAAGTAGTCACAGTTTGTAATTATGCCGACAGGAATCCTCAGGCCTGGCTGTCTTATGTGCTACTCTTCATACACCAGTGGCATTTACATCAGCGCTACCAAATCACTTTAAAAGGGGATGCAGGAACAGCGGTATGAACCACCTGGGTACAAAATCCATTTGTTTTTAATGGGGCAGTGTACGGTGCCAGGTATCGTATTATAAACATTTCCATTCTTTTACTCAGTGATCACTGGGTACCTATTATTTCCTACCTCAATTCATGAAAGTGTTATATTGCTATTAGATTTGCTATGTGACTATAATCAAGTATAGAAACATACATTCTGCCACCACTTTTGTGTGCAGCTCCCCTTACAAGCTGTGCGAATGTTTCGTGTGAAAGGACTTTAAAGTCAGACAATTGGGTAGCTAAACTTATTAGAAAGCAGCCTTATCTGAGGAGTTCCAAGGTTCTAAATTGACAGAGCCTCAAGATGTACCCCATGTTTCTGTTTGGCATATACTTACTATTTTTTTCCTCCAAAATTTTGAAATATCTAAATATTTTTATCTTTGAGTATGCTTGAAAATGTCATTTAAAGTTCTAAAATAGTTCCTAAATTATTTTTCTGACTAACATTAAGCTGGAGCTTATTGATCACTTTAATCTTAAGTTATCCCTAAAGATATTCAGATTTACATTTTACACCAATATAAGTCTTAGTTCAAGTGGGAGAGTCTCTTGGTCTCAAATTTCAGAAGTGTCATCAGCATAAACAAGATCAGGATCAGCCCATAATAGGTGAGTAACAAATGTAAATGACTGAATGAAAACCCACACAAAAGTACGTTAGCATTTCTGTCTGCTGAGAATTCAGTGCCCTCCTTTTTTGGATCCCTTACAAATCTATTAAGACTCAAGCAGTTCTGCAAAATGATACTCCAGTATGTACAGCTGAGTAACAGCTAAAAGAATAAATTAAGTCTTCTTAAAATTATTATAATGTTTATATCAAAAATTGAATGTTTTCAAAACTTGTGTAAATATGTATTAGAAAAAGACACATTAGAGTGGTAGAAATTATTTATATTTTTGTTGCTTATGTTTTTAAGAGTGTATTATTTCTAAGGAAGGAGGAAAAGGCTTTTCTTTCCAGTACAGCCAAAATGCCTGATTGCAAAATTCAATCAGTCCTAAAATTAAAATTAGGAGGCTGGATCAGCATGAAAGCAATTGTGTTATAAGTCAATGTTAAGATGTTATTGATAGAAAAGCTAATGCAATACATTTTCTTCTGTCACACGTTTCTGGCCCAAAGCAATTTGCCAACCAGCAAACCACCTCAGCATAAACACCGGGGAGCCCCCGCTGGGCCCTGGAAATCCCGCTTGTCTGCAAGTGCACAATATACAAGGCAAATCTCCATAAAGCTCAGTGCCACAGTTGAATACAAACACTCCTAAGGTCCTGCTGTGACTTGGCATACCCCGCTGGACAGCTGGAAACTGAGAGGAAAGGAGCTGCTGCCAATAACGGGTTACAGGGGATTGTCGGGGCAAAGTTTCCTGGAAACAGGCAGTGACTGACATTATTATTTTGTTGGAGGATACTGATGTGATATATAAGATATATGCAATGATACACAGTTGCATTTGATAAATATTTGATAGGATATACAGTAAAACAGCACCTTTTTGATATGATCCATGTGCTTTGGCCAGGAATTAAACCCTGAGAAAAACCAACAGAACTTGTCCCAGCCTTACGTTTTACCCAACACAATTCTGGATATCAGATATTGCCCTAAATGTCATTTTATTATGTGTATCAAAAAGATTTAGTATGCTAAGGGTCATGAATGTGTATCTAACACCCCTACAGCTGCAGTTTACTGTAGATAGATTACATACAGTCACTCTTTCATTTTTTTCCTTGGAACCACTTGCAATGAATTGCTACCGGTGATCATTAAAAAAAGATTGCTCTTTTTATGTAGCTTGAGTATATGAAATGCTTACTTATCTGCATTCTGATGTGAAGAATGCTTCAAAGAAAATTCAAAGATGTAAATGAAACAGCTAAACTAGGGATTGGCATACACGATCATCATTAGTCTAATGTAATATAATATTTACCATAAACTACATTTTCTAAACCTGAATAAAACTCCAGCATTCTCTATGTGTTATAATAAATTAATGGAATAAAACCAGGTACACTTATCCTGTAAAGAAGCTTATTAAGCAGACTGCTAGTGCTGCAAAATTCAGCACACAGTAAACAATACTTTTTTTGTTAGAATAATGACTTACAGTTTATTCTTTTATACTGTGTAGCACTTGGGGACCACATCCATTTACCAAAATAATACCAAATTAGTACTGCAAATATTGAAATCAGACCTTTCAGACTAACCAGTGGCCTAATTTTCTCTTCAATCTGCTCTTAATCTCAATTCATCAATAACACTGCCTTATTATAGGACTTTGACAGTGAGCTAGAGCTTTTGATAAATTATACATCTCAAGCCAGATTTAAAATTTGAAGCTCAAGTGCTAATTATCTGTACAGGCCTAGTTAATAACGAGATTTCTTGTTAAGTATCTGATCACAGCATGGGCATCATTTGTCAAGAACCTCAAGTCTACCTTGGAGACTAGCTCTTCGAATTCTCCCTTGCCTACCATATGTAAAATTGGGATCTTTGTTTCTATAATAACCTTTTATTAGGAAGCTGACATAATGATTAAGTTCGCTGTAGACACATACAATGAGTTAGACAATTACCCTTGCTGCTTTAAACTACTCAGGCTCCTAGCAAGACAAAATAATTAATATTGAATTTTAATTTGATGTGTTCCACATTTAAACCCCAATTTGCAAAGTACACCTGGAAGGCTGCCGCTGTTTCCTTGCAGTTTGTGCTGATGAAATAAAAGCTCCTGCAGTTTGAATGTAAAAGCACAGAAGGCATGATGCACCACAATCACTTCTCAGTGGAGCAAAGAATTTTCGAGCATTAATGGGAAAGGTAATTACCTAGGTCTAACTTTATAGCCTTTTCTCTAATGAAACTATAATCTCCCAGGCCTACATGGTTTAAGTATTTACATGATTTTAACGATTTCACTGCCATAACAGTTGTCACACATGGTAATTTAAAAACTCAGTGCCTTGAAACAAAGATGCTAATTATATTTCTATATTTTTATTATTGAAGTAAAGCTGGACTGTGTGAAGTGACAGAACCATAATAAAAACAGCCATGCGCTGTGTTGCCTAAGTGCAAGGGGGTGGGGGGATGTATTTGTTTGCCCAAAAAAGGCGCCTAAGAGCCTTCCCAACTGTACCTGTTAACTGCTGAGCAGCTTAGCTCCCCTGAGCTTTGGCTGTGGGGCAGAGCACACCTTGTGCTCTGAGGACCTTCAGTCTCTCAGACTTCAGGCAAAACTCCCACTGCGCCAGCTTGTGCAGTCCTTTCCTTATTAAAATACAAATATTTCTCAACCGTAATCACCTAAAGGCATATCCCATCCAGACAGTACTGGCCTTGTAAGGAGGAGTCCTGGAGCCCTTCCCCTACATGAGCCCAGTGCTAGCATTAGGCAGTCCTGATGGCAAGCACTTCCTCCCACACACTGATGAATTGAGCCTGAAACATGTGGGGAAATGGGCTCTTTGCCTGAAGGACTGGACAGTGCAGTGATTTGCAGGGTGTATCCTGTAATGTGGTTCCAGCTTTTAAGAATGGTGCCTGGAGTGTCTGCTGGGGTGGGATGGGGCTCCCACCCTTCTCACATCATTCTGCTATTCACAGCCTTTGCAGCCCCCTCTACATCTCTCTCTGGCCTCTGCTCTTACTGTGCTGGGCTTGGCTGTCACCTCACCTCTGTGTCAGATGTGTAGGCAGGCAGGGGAGTAACAGCATTAGGAAAGTCAGCTTTCCCAATGATCTCAGCTCTGGGCTTGGGACCCCTGCCTTTACTCAACTCTAGCTAGGCTAGAGGACTTCCTCCAGCCTTGGCTTTTGTCTGTGCTTGAGAGCCTCACACCTTTAAACAAGCTGAAGTCATCGCTGCTGCAATTTCCAGGACAATCTAATTTGATGCTCATTGTCACAACACTGCTTTATTTTCCAAAACCTGCTCACATTTTCTAGCTGTGGGCCTCAGGTGCAAAGTTTGGATCCGTATCAAAATATGAACTTCCCAAAAAGACATGTATGGAGATGCCTTTTACAGATGCCTTCTGATCATTATTATTATTATTATTATCAGCTTGTGACATAAAATTACGCAAAGTGAGACACTTAAACAGAAAAATCCAAAGCCACCTTGCTGATAGGAAGGTGAGTCTCAACACCATTTAGAGTGTCAGTGGGGAGCCAGAATTTCCATTTTGTAGAAAATTCAGATATTTCACTTTTTTTCCCCAGTTTGTTACTGGAAGGAGAAAACAAAAAAATAAAAGATTATTTTTCTGGCTGATTGGAAGCTACTGGTCTTCAAAAATCAAGACTGTAAGTAGTGGCTGTTTGCTTATAAATTTAAGTGAAAGATGCTATAAGAAGACATCAGAACAATCTCAGAGATGTAGAAGAATCTCCGAGGTAAGCTCTGCAAACCCCTGGGGAGTATTGGGCCTGAAAGATGAAACCATGGACAAAAAACCATGAACTATTTAATATGGTGACCAAACACTGATTTCTGCTTTAGCCTCTGTAACAACTGTGTTTTTGTAAGAAAGATCAGACAAGACCCTTGGATGAAACTGTGTGGATCCTCTTAGCCTGGGGGAACAAGTATCATTAGTTAACCTGTGCCAAAGCAAGAAGCAAAGGAGCTGCCGGGCTGGGGAAGGACAAGAACATAGTGCTGGAGTGTTTTTGGTTTTTTTTTTTTTGGTTGGTTGGTTGTTTTTTTGTTTTTTTGTTTTGTGTTTTTTGTTTTGTTTTGTTTTGGTTTGGTTTGGTTTTGGTTTTTTTGTTTTGGTTTGGTTTTTGTTTTGTTTTGGTTTTTGTTTTGTTTTGTTTTTTGTTGAAAAATAGAGAACTGTAATCATCTTCTCTACCTTAGCTCAAGGGGGACACTGCAGACCGGGAGGGAGATCATGTGGCATAACAATGTGTGATGACAGCAGCTAAAAGCTTCTTCTGACGTGTTTCCAGCTCATAAACCGGGCTATATCATTCAGGGGGAAAGACCTATTAGTCTTCTCATCTCTCAACAGTTTGAAGGAATACACCAGGATGCTGGATGCTGAGGCAGAAGCTTTGTACCCCAGTTTTAAGGATATCAGCACTGGGAATATTGAGTACTTTATCTGTTTCACTGCTGGATGAGATTTTACATTATAGGATTTCTTTTTCATTTGAAAGCACAGATTTACAGAAACAGGCAAATGTTAGAAAAGATGAAATAAGAAGGTGCATTATTAAGACAGTAAAAATGACAGACGTCTTTTTTAGCTACTCCAGTGTAGCCACTCACTAGCAGGGTTTCCTAATTAGCCTCCACCTCTTACCCCAGGGAGGAGAAGCTCTGAGAGCTGCTGCTTTCCTGCTTTTCCTCTTCAATGTGACAAACAAAAGCAGCCAAAGCAGCTGCTCTGAGCCACTGGCTCCTTCCAAGGTGAGAACAGAGTGAACACCTTCTACTGCTTGGATACTCCTAGCTTGCATATAATATAGTTTGTATTTTATAATATATGTAATTTTCTCTTTATCTCTGAAGCATCTCAATTACCATTGCTACTGAGTACTTTCAGGTGTAGATCCAGGTCTTTTGAAAAGGCTTTGGAAGCCTTGTGTTTTATGGTATGAGAAATATGAAAACTTCTTAGTAGATTAATGACCATTTCTTACTAAAAGTTTTATAGAAAGAAGAAAATTATTATTCTACTACTAATGAATTTCTGAATGGGTTATTCAGATTAGGAAATCTCTAACAAAAATTCGTCATTAGTTTTAGAAGGAGCTTCTTTCAGGGTTCCCATCACAATTAAAAATTACTTTGCAGAACAGATCTTGCTGAACTGACAGTCAAAACCATGGATTTTTAGGTATGTAAAAATGATGTAATACTCGAGATGTTTGATGTAATACTCAAGATGTTAGATGCAATACAGTACTAGGATAAAGTTTGTTTTAACTATATGATAAAACATTAAAATTTCAACATGTTGCAGCAATATAGAAAATTCACAGATATTTGCAAATGCAGCACAAATCAGACATCCCCTTTTTAATTTAGACATGCATTGGATTTTTCAGACATCATATTACCATGCACTAAAGCAGCCCAAATGACTTATCAAAAACACTGCCAATGAAAAAACCAGGTTTGTCACTTTGCTGGTGGTCTTAGCAGATAAAGCAAAATTGCCACTATACATCATCCTTAAAAGAAAGACAATACCAAAGGGGAAGCTGCCAGAAGGTGCCATTTTCAGATGTCAAGATAAGGGATGGATGTCTGAATTAATGCAAGACTTGTTGCATGTTTTCTGTAACAGACAACCTGGTGCTCTGCTAAAGCAGACAGAGATGCTTGTGCTTCGATGCATTTCTAGGGTGTATAACTGAAGGAACCTAAAAGAACCTTAAGAAAACAAATAGTATTCCTGGAGGCAACTGCTATGAGTTCTTAACGGTGCTGTAAGCAATCCTTTTAAAGCTGTAGGAAGAAACAATGCAGAGATGGAATCCTGGGGGTAACAATCCCTTGGAAAAATCCGTTAACCCTAAGGGTATAAATTGAGAAGCCACCTTTGGCCCTCCTGGGACAAGGCCTTCTAGGAAAGAATAACTGGCATCTGTGTTGTGCACAAACTGTGTAAAACTGTGTGCCAGATTCTGAGGGTAGGAAGGTTGGTGCCATTAGCAGAACAACCGGGTTAGCGGGCACTGCGAGAAGCAATGACAATATTGACAGTGATGTAAGAACTACAGTGATCCTAGGCATTGGTAAGGGTTTCCTTGGCAAAACAAGTGCCCACTAGGGCTGGGGTGGGTTTCTGCACATCAGGAAGCACAAGTTTGGAGGGCTTTTTCTTCTGTGAGGTGTAACAGGGACAAGTGTCAAGATTACAAAGAGTGGTTGTCTACAAAGCTACCCCTGCTCTTGGAAGTAAGGAAAGGAAGCTTTGTGGAAGCTGCAATGCAGACTTAGGTTTACCTGGGCTTGCATGTAACATCTTTCTGAACCTTTCTCTGTGTGGCTAGTGCTTGAGCTTGCTGGACTTAAATGCATTAACTAACACAATCTGAAACCTCAGATGTGTTTAAGGGTAGATTTGCACCTGTTATGGAGTTCTCAAAATGGATGGAGATTAATTAATTTCATTTTGACAAGAAAATATGCTTCTCTGAGCGCTTGAGAAATTAGAATCAATATTATTTTGGTCTTTTTTTGAACTTTCAAAAGAAGTTAATGTCCGACAACCTAAAGCTTCTTGAATGTGTCATTCTTAAACTGAAGAGTCTGTCTGTAACCCTTTGCTTTCCTATGTCTCTATTTTGTTTTATTTTCAAGCTGTTGAGGTTTCTTTTGCCACCAGCCTGATGCCATCTGGTCCCCTTTGCTGGAGTGTCCTCATGGCAGAGCTATAAGAACACGGAGTCTCACTGAGTTCTTTGTTTACCTCATCTTATTTAGAGAGGTTAAGGGTCCAGAGCAGAGGTAACTTGAACAGGACACCTTGGTGCCCTGGAGCTCAGAGCTGCAGAGCCAGCAGAAACAGGACAGTCACATGCTGTAACTGTAAAATCAGTCCTGTGACGCCCCTGCCAATGTTAAGGCTGTTATTTCTACAAAGCTGTGGTATGCTTAAAAAAACCTAAAATCTAAAGAATTACTATCTCTTCACTAACACAAGTGTAAATCCTGAAAACTCTCTGACACTGGGAGCTGTGGTTGAGTTTGTCTGTACTGAGAGAACTGAAGGCAGAATTTAAATGTTAGTCTTATTCCTTCACCTGTAACCATGCTTGAGCTGGCCCTAGAGTTGGCTTCAAGAAAAGAGCGTTGTAGTGTCAAATATATTTAACTGCTAAATCTTTGAATTTTCACCAGTCGTGTACAAAGCCAGAGTAATACCTGAATTACATTTCTACTGACTTACACTCTTCACAAATGAAAGCTGGTGAGATGGCTTGCTAACTCACACAGTAATTAATCTTCAAGAGGGTAGAAGTACAGCATTAAATTGGAGCTCAGGTTACAGAGATGAAATCAAATGAACAAGTTCAGTATCTTTAACATCTTACCACTTATTCCACAAGCTGTCTAAGTACATCAAGAGATTTAATTAATTCTGAGATTGCCTGATCGGTTGCAGGAAAAAAAGACAAAACACAGAATATGGCAAAAGAGTTCTAATCAGACTGACCTTGTACATGGCACTGGAATTATTGGTGTACTCTGTATACATGCTGCAGATGATACACTGTCTCTGCCTCAGACTGTGCTGAGATTGAGACCTTCTCCACAAGCTCCAGTACTCAGAAGGACGTTTGGAAGAACCTGAGAAGACCTTCACTGATCAATTTGTCAAGTAAAAAATGTTCACTGTGAGAGTTTAAATATAAACCAAGTTTCTCACAAAATGCAAGACACTTCCAGCAAGTACAAGCTCTTTCTATGGATTAACTAAGATTTCTGTGCTGGCCACTCTCTTCCCCAGTATAAACCCTGTAAAAGCCAAGCCCTGCAGATGGCTCAGGCCTCTGTGGAGGAATGAGGGAAGATTGAAACTGCCCCAGGTGGGAAGGGAGGACCTCCTCCCCACCATTGTGTCTGACAAGACAGAAGAATTTGCCCTGTCCCTATCCCAGAGCTCAGCAGAGAGGAGAGTCATGCAGGATCTGTGTCTGTCCTGCCCCAGGGGAAGCTGCTTGAGCACCATGGGAGCAGCAGGTCAGGCCTGGCTTGGGGAAGCACCTTCAGGTTCTGCTCTAATTACCTGCTCTTTTGACTTCTGCAAAAGAGTGGAAGCATTTTTTTGAGATCTGGCAGGTTCATACAGAAATCATAGTGTGCTGGGAAGTTTAAGTGGGGCATGGCTTATTTAATTCCCTTTTCTCCACAAAACAGCTGGGCTTTGTATTCCAGCTAATTTAGGTAGGAAGCTTTTTTTTTTATTTCATTAACTTGCAGCATGAATGTCACCAGCCATAGTTGATAGCAGTGACCACCGCCAGAAAGTCACCAAGGCTTTTATGTTTGTAGATTCACAGTACTCCTTATTATGCCTGTAAAACACATAGCAGTGATCTACACTATTTATTCTAGAACAGGAACTACTTAATGCTCAACTATGTTAAAAATGCAAAAGTGAAAAAAACCTGATCTTGCGTCCATCTCTCCAACAGCTGCCATCGTTGGGGAAGAACCAACTTCAGAGCCTGTGACAGTGTTTTCTGATGAGCTATTGGCACATTAGAGACTGACACGTTCACCTGGGGAGGAGCACACCTGTTCACTCAACCGTGTTCATGATAACGTATGATAATCGTGCATCAGTGCTTCTGGGGACTCTGTCATTGCACCCAGACTGCTGAGAGAGCCTCCCATCCGTAATGCCAATGCGAGATCCTACACACAGAGTAATGTTGGAGCTTGTTACTCTTTTCACTTACTCTTTTTGGTAAGGAAAGTTGATAAGATCGTAGGCTAAATTCTCAATGGTCTTTTGATTACAAAAGAGCTTTAGCAATCTACAGGAGCTGAGAATTTGGCCAGCTTTCTACATCATGTTGGTTGTTTAAGGACTATGCAGAGTAATGTTTTTTTCTTTAGAGGCTGATAAGTTCAGTCTTCTGAAGAAGCTGTTGACTACCATTAGTAGTGGGTTCATTTGTTCTCTGCTGGACACTGTCAACCAGCAGGGGTTTAGGCTGTTGTGCAGCTCCCAGCTCAATTATTTCTCAGGGCTCTTTGTTTAATATAATGGGGTCAAATTCAGACTGTAGGTGGCTGATGATTTCTGGTCCAATTTACAATAGCCTGTCTGCAAGCCCACCTTGAATCCAGTTAATCTCTTTCGTAAAATGAAGTGAAAACTCTACAAAGTGTTCAGAGTTTTGGTCTGATATTTAGTTTTTATAATGTGAGCTGCTTAGTTATTTTTCCTGTTCGGAGTGGTTCTAACATGCTTATACAGCATGTGTTGATAGAGGGATTATATGTATTTCCCATATTGTAATGCACTGCAATTGGAAATTTTTCTGCCGAAAGATGGAGAAATGGGAACAGGTTGAATGCTTCCATTATCTACCACTGACTGTTTTGTAAACCTCAAGTTTGCAATTAATCATATGCTTCTGATCACAAGAGTGTAGTTTGATCTTTAGGAGGCCACAGTACTCTGGTTTGTCAGTATATAGACATTGTACTTGACCAGTTGGCTTTTTAGAAAAGGTATTAAGTTGCCGCCTTGGCTGACTCACAAGCACTGAAAAGGACAGTGAATCTTTACTGCTCCAGCTCAGCCCAAATCTTTAAGGCTGGAACATTACTGTAGGGAATAGGTGTGATATTTACCCCGGGGATGATGCGGAAAGCTCTGGGAATTCAAGGATTTTGCAGAATAAACGGCTCCATTTATTTCTGTGTTTGTTGGAAGGGCTGAAACAGAAAGTCTCAATCTCACAATCTCAATCTGCTCTGTCTAAACAGAGCAGCAGTGAGACTACTGATCATCATCTGGATCCAGGCTCTAATCCAGACTGTAACTCAGTGCACAGAGACGCAGAGAACACATGACATTTCATGATTTTTGCAATGAGGCAATTGGATAAGACCTTCGGAAAGCTTTAGCAATGGTGATCCAGAATGCAGGCTACACTCCTGTATCAGGCTATTTCTACTAGGAGGTACAGGGTTTAAGCTGGACCTGATATAGTGTCTTGCAAATCTTTCTTTTGCTGAAACAACAGCATCTAACTACAACAACAACATCTAATTCATGTCAGATTTGGTGTATAGACCTAGTGATTGACATAATCACCTTCTTGCAAAGGTGGGGTAGGAAGGCTTTGCAGTTTTATGGCATCTTTTCCTCTTAAAAAGTATTCTTTCTGTAGCAGTCAAAGTAGTAGAAACAACACTGTACCACAGCAGCATTTTTGTTTAATCTGAACTAGGTGCCATATTACTTCCTCTATAGCATTCACTTCAATCCATGGATGTTCATTTCTTTGATACATATGTAGATCTGAGCACTTGCTATTCTTTTTAGGGCAGGAGAAAGAGGCAGATATTTTGCTTACATTGCAGTTATCTGGTTTTACTTGTTTACAGATAGAGAGGCTTTATTTTTACTGTTGTATCAGGAACCTGCAGCTTAGAGATGCTTTCCAAGTGTAACAAAACAGTTACCAGAGCAAGTGACTTAAAATGTAAACTAAGGTAAGTATACCAATTCCTCTTTATTTCCCTTTGTAGGTAAACACATGAACATTGATTCCCTGCTCACGAGATAAACCTTCATTGTGGCAGTAATGGATGCAGCTTGCAAACAGGAAAAGAGGTAAGTAGGAAAAAAACCACAAAGCTTACTTATTCAGAAGGAAAACTAAACCAGATATTTTATTTTTGAAAGTTATCTCATTATTGAGTAAATAAGATATCAAAACTAACTGTAGTCCTGGCTCAGCTTCTGTTCGGTTCTTCCTTAGGAACATTGAATAAAAAGTTTGAAAATCATTAAGGCCTGTAAGGACATGAACAGAGGACAACAGTCTTGGAAAGACATTGGAGAAGTTTCTAGATGACTCTAGATTTAATATTTCTATTTTGCATGTCTTCATTTCATATCTTAATTATTATTCCTTATTTCTACATTTTGCTTTAAGCATTTGCATTGGAGTTAAGTTGCATTTAGTTACGAACTAAAAACGTTCGTAATTTTGAAGAAAGAATAAATATTTCCTGACTTTTTTTTTTTCTTTTTCTTAGAAGAGTGTGCTTTTGTTGCCCTTTCACTCACCTTCAGTTCTGGTTGTTAAGGCATAAGAAGTACAATACAGTCTTATGAAAAGCTGAGAGCCCTGAAGGCAAAAAGCCTGAAAAGTAGAACATGGCACTGTGAGTAAAAGGTATAGAGGCAGCAGTTCAGCTAAGGTGTAGTGTCTCAGAAATGTCAATAAAGCATTGGAAAAAGAATAAGATGAGCAAGAAACTGGCTAAAGAGTAGATATTTAGCTGAGCTGAAAGGGAAAGTTCTTGGAAAGAGAGTATTGGTTCAAAGGCTGATCAAATATAAAGGGCTGAAAAATGTTTTTATGACTACCTTGACACAAAACAGATGCATTAATTTGCATCACTGCAGATGATGCAAATTTTGAAAGCACTGATTGTTTGGAACATTTCTAGACTATTATGTAGTCAGAACTTGGGGAAAAAGAAGTTTGAAATAAAACTAAATGCAACATTAAAAAGAACTGTAGCTGTAATCTGGAATTCTATCAGAAACATCAGATGAAGAGGAAGTACTCTTTAATCAGTCAGCATTTACAAGTTCAAGCTGATATAGTGGAGATGGAAATGTTCAGGGCTCCATCTCTTGTTTCTACATCTTGCTGTATTTCAGAACATGGGTGTGCTCCAGGCGTACAAGGTTTCAAGGTTTGTCTAGCCTACTAATAATAAAGCTGAGGAGGACATATGATTCCAGCTTTGCATATAGCAAAAAAAAAAAAAAAAAAGAGAGAGAGAGAGAGAAAGAAGATTCCATTTTAAAAAATATGCCAAATAGATAAAGACTAATTTCAGGACAATTTAAAATTTAAGTGAGAAATGAGAGGAAGGCCCATACAGCTCACCAGAAACCTGAATTTTAAGGAAATCAGAATGTGTGGAATGTGATTGTTAAGGAAGATCACTTACATAGATATGATTATTTATGGCTTCAAAGCCCTCTGAGAGGTGTTTTCTTCATCAGACAGTTTGGCTAAATTGCAGTAGCACCTTTGGGTGCATCTTCAGCTCTTCTCAGAAATCAAAACTGGCCATTAAATTCAGTATCCAGAAAAGATTGTTAACTGTTTCGTCTGCACATTGTGTTGATAATTTTCTGCAAACTCACAGTTTTGCAAATGCAGTTCTTAATATCTTGAGATATCAACTTCACCTTTTGAATCTCCTATTTGCATATCTGCGTGGAGAAAAGAGGGTTTTCCTGAGTTCTAGACCTCAGCATACTTTTCATGAATGTTTAGGCAAACTAACTGCCAGCATGGTGTGGTTGAGGAAGGGAATGCAGAGCACTGTGGAAGGGATGAAGTGTCACTGTTTTGCTGCTTTATCAATAGATAAATACCCATGACCTGCCAGACCCTTCCTGCCTGGAGCTCTTCCTGGCAGGCACCCAAGAATGGCATGCTGTGGCTGTACACCATGGTTTTCAGACTCAAGGGAAGAAGACATTCCCTGAGATGTCACATGTTTTCCACAGGTTTAGCTCTAGCTGATCTGCCAGTGGCAATACCAAAAAGTCAGGACTGTTTTTGATTCTCCAGGGTGACTATGGAGACAGTAGGCTGCACAAGGTGCCTTCAGCTCAGTAAAACCTTCATGCCACATGACTGTTGGGCATCGCCTTAGAGAAATATGCTTGGAAAGATGATGTATCAACTTTTTTTTTTTTAATTGTCAGCCACCTCTGAAGCATTTTGTATATGTGAGTCACCCTTTAGGCACTCAGTAGAGATAAACTTCCCAACTGTCAGAAAGTCAGAAAAACTGCTGGACCTTTTGGTACAAAAAGATCATCCTCTTAAGGATATTTAATGGCTGGGTAGCAGTCTCCTGTGTGAATGTATCCAAGCAATTATAGCTTAAAGTTGTACTAATCACTCCTAATAGAGATGGACTCTTACCCCTGCTGTGTCCCTCACTGCTCCCAGATGAGAACTATCCCAACAATTTGGGATTAGCAAAAACACTTGTTATACTATTATCTTCATAACTTTATTAACATCTTTGATTATAGAACAGATGGATGAATGTTAATAATTCTATAATGGCAGATTAAATAGCTTACACTATATCAATTATGTTTAAGTCTTTGCTTAATAAAACAATAATTTAAGTTGGGTCATGGGTAGCGCTTGAACCCCAGGCCCTCAGATTAGCTGCCGACTTCCTCCATTAAGAGAGTAAACCCATTAGCTGCTTGCAGTTGTACACTTAGGCCTGTGTACACTGGGCATTAAAATATATGACTCACGCTGTGCTGGTGGATTACACGTTCAATTTTGAGATTAAGAATTCCTAGGTTCCTTTTGTGCCTCTCAGAAGGAGTTTTGCCCCCTGAAAAGAGCAGGCATGAGAAATGGGTCAGCTAGTGATAGTGTTATATTTTTCCATAAAACTGGTATAAGCATGCAGGTATCAAAAGACTCTATTAAAAAGTCTGGTTTGGTTACCATTGGTTCAGAGATACTTAAGAGCCAAATGAGCATATTTGGTGTATGGACTTTGAGATCCAGACAAAAAGAGAATTATTGAATTCCCATCCTGTCATTATGAAAAGAATATAACTATGAGACTACAGTAAAAACTGCAGGGATTGCTTGCAGTATACTTTTTATCACCTATTTCATGTTAACTGGTTCACTGTAAACAAAAGTTCTTAGTGGATTTTTTTTCCCTCTATGCCATTTTTTGCTGTGCTACTTAAACCTTAGGTAACCTTAGACACTCTTCATGACCTCCCCCAGAGTCAGCACTGGTTTGCACTGACTCAGAATCCTGAGTGCAGCTTATTAAAGCCCTTTATCTGCTGCTTTTCCAGAAACAGCACATCAAACTTTACTGAAGGTGACAAATCATGCCACTGACTGGAGATAAGTTGTGTAATTCTCTGAACATTGAATGAAAGAACCAGTGGAGAGAAGCTTAACAAATCTAGTCTGAATAAGAGGTCTTCAATCTTCACTGTAAATGTGAATGCAGTGTGATTACAATGCCAGCCTTCAGCAAGCTTTGGTTTCATGGCTGTGTGCAGAGAACTGACTTGCTCATTTTGGTAAATAAATAGACAATGTGTGACTGTTGCTTGACACTATTAACACAGAGCTCCACTGCCAGAACTGAAGGCAAAACGTGTAAATGAAAGATCAGCCACTAATACAGAGTATGAGAATATCACCTCTGAAAAGCTAAAAGCTCAAAAACACACTGTGTGGGAAAGAAACTACTAATTCCTCATAAAAAAAACCACTTCTTGTGGCATCATTTGGCTTCCTTGGGGGGGTCTAAAAGCAGGTTGAACTCTAGTTAACTTTGGAAAGCTCACAGTAAAAAGTACAATTGCATAGGAGCTCCATAGCTGTATATTAAGTCCTATAATTCTGCAAACTTTGCAAGTTTGCCCATCAGTCTTCCTCAAAACTTTACATACATACTTAAGATTAAAATTTTATTTGGAGATGTCATTTCACTTTACTGCGAATCAGTACATCAGCTCTTCTATAAGTGCACTCAGTTACTCCCTGAAGAGAGAGAAACTTAGCAGTGGTATATATATTTCCTGCTCATTACACTGTAAAAACCCTTGGAGAACTGATACATTGATTAGCACAAGTCAGAAGTGCATCTTTGCCTTGATCAATACATTTGTGTGTTGTGGGCTGGCTAATGGCAAGTGTCAGAGTGCCCACCTGTTTGGAATAATTGCAGGATACGGGCATTAGCCTATTGAAAGAATGCATTTATTGGGCACAAGGAAAAATTTATGATCTTCAACTATACAGCCTGTGCAATAACAGTGACTGCCAAGTAGAGAAAAGATAGTTCAGCTATATTAAAATAGCAGGTAAATCTGGAGTCTGGGGTTTGCTCCAGGTATTTAAAGACCTGAGCAGAGCATAATGAAGGAACAGATGTACCACTTCAAGCCAGTCTGGTACATGAGTAGCCTCAGAGGAGCATTGGAACACAAAACGAGAAAAGAGACAACTCTGATAAAAATATATATATCCAAAGGCTCAGAAAATACAGATGCCTGCTTACAGAGCTCCTCTGTATGGATCCTTCAAATTTGGATATAGATATGTCGTAACTGTAATTCATGTCCCTCCCTCAGGGGAGAGTAATTTTTTATGCTCTTGTAAATTATTTTATTTCTTAAAATAGATTTTCCAGGTGAACTGAAACACTCTATGGTGCTTTTAAGTCCTCTGATATTTCTGACTGGCTGTGTTTTCATTTTAAACTCAAAAAATGGAGGAGGAGCTCACCTTTTTTTCGTTAATCCTATAAACCAGGAGATACAAAGTTCTCACTGGAGATTAAGTTAGGTTGCATTGTTGGAATTCAGGAATTAAATATTTCCCAGGAAAGCATTGAACCCCAACAGTAAGATTATTCTAAGATGAGCTGCTTTCAGTGTTTTCTGCTGCTGTTGCATACAGCACATTTCCATACACAGCAGGAGAGAACTATTGTCTGGTGGTTCTACATCTCACTTGGTATTCTAATTTCGGGTACTCCAAAGCACAAAGAGGCATGACTTTCCAAGCAGAACAGGGGAGACTCACAGCAGCTGGGCTGCCAAGAGCCCTGGACCAGCCCAGCCCTCTTGCCTTCCTTGGAGGGTACAAGAGGTGGCTGAACACATCCTGATGTACAAAGGTGGAAAGTAAGGAACTTCCAACAAGAGGCAGGATATATTGGACTGAGGCACCCTAGACATTTCATACGGCTCTAGGGATGAGCCCAAAAACTCCACAGCTGCCAAAGCTGAACCGTTGTACCCAGGGAAGCATGAATTGCAGGAAACAGTCACCTGAGGAAAGCACATGGTCAAGAGGTGGTACCCTGAGTGAGCGTCCTGAGTTCCCTCAAAAGAGCCTGATACAGAAATGAGGAGCAGCTTGATCTGAAACTAGATAAATTTGTGTTGTTGCAAGAGGATCTCTTTCCATGTTGGAGCAGCCAAATGAATACATTTTCCCATTTTGTTTAATACAAACTGTTTTCACTGCTCTGTCTCAGAGGCCATAGCGCTGTGGCCTTCTCCTGCCCCAGTCAGCTGGACCACCTTATCAGATCAGAGCAGGACTGGAGCTTACACATCCATCTGGTTTTAGTGTGATTAGGAATCAGGACCTGTACTAAGTGGCAAGCATGGCTTTTTGAGATTGTTCTCTGACACCAGATGCATTGAGATTTTGTACAAGTTCCATGGAGCTGAAGTTAACAACCTAAAACCTCTTAATTAAGAGGTTAAGAGCTGACACCTGAAATCAGACTCAGGACCTTGGATTTAGTCCTTGAAATAAACTCAGGTGGGTAATAGTAACTCAAGAAGCTCATGTTTGGGAACTTAGTGGGGTAAGCATTCCTCATAAAAAGAAACTAATAATTAGAAAGTGTAATATCTAGCTTTTTCTGCTCCATTTCTTCAGTGCTAAGTTTACAGGAGAGAAAATTTACCCTTCTTGGGTATCTGGGAAGTGCTTTTAACTGTTTCTGACATGTCTGGTAGAGTCCAAGAATGCTTTAGTTGCAAAGGGCTAAAACTGGTAAGGTTTTTGTTTGCTTGTTGTTTTTTTAACTTCTGCTAGTAATCTGATACTTTTTTCTGGTCTTTTTAGCTCTCTCTAGCCACACTGAGGTTAGTTATGTAGATAACAGAAATTTACTCTTTTATGAGAGTATCAGACAGCAAGGTACTGTTGCTGTAACATAGAAAATAAATGCAGTGCCATGGTTAAAGTGTGTAGTGCTCCTGAAATCCACAAAGGTACAGGAAAATAAGATGGATTTTAAACAGCGATTAAAGGGGAACACTGATTTAATAAAGCTGTAAAGTGACTCCCTCATCCTGTAGTTTTGTTGTTTACATGATAAATCCCCTAAATACTAGTGTTAATTTAGCTCTTTTTTCACTAACTCTAGGCTGGTGCATTCATTCTTCAGCAAAAGCCATCCCCTGAGTGCTGTGGCAAGTGTCCATGCTAATTGGAAAGAAACCTTTGGGACTTGCTCTCAGTACACCTGTCTCTCTCATTTCAGAGCTCCAGGTTTTGAGGCAGACTTTAACTAAGTGTAAAAAGGTTTCAGGAAGGTGGAAACAAGTAGCACAAAGAAACTACATTCTGGACTTGGCTGCTGACTTTGATGACTCTCTGATACATGCTGAAAGGATTTCTTGTGTATCCAAGAGAAGCAGCATAAGATGTTGGTGACACAGGTTGTGGGAGAACATTTCAGATCCACTGATTTGTTTGTGGACTCTCTCTGGTGAAATATTTTGTCTCCTGGCTGTTCACAGTAGCACAACTAATACAAAAACTTGGATGTAGTGTGCAAGTGTTCATGTGAAGTTCAGTGCTTCTGTTTGGATGCTCTGCTTGACAGTAATGAATACAGTTCCAGGTGGGAACTATACTGGCCAGGTGGATGTAGAATGTCATGTGTCCTCTGTACCTCAGCAGTTGTCACAAACTTGCTAAAACCCCATTTTATTGGTGTCTATGAGTGATGCCTGCCCAGGGACACAACTCTACAACCTGAGGGGAGAAAGGGTACTTGCAACCTCTCAAAAATGCACAGGAAGGTGTTTTCTGATTGATGAGCACTGGGCATAAAAAAGCCTATTGCACACAGTGTAACTCCTGTAAGAGTGTATGCTCCTCCTGTTTAGAGAGGTTTGTCTGCAGTACTCAGCTGCTCAGATATGTCTGGACTTACTATATGAAATTGGAAGTTCATATTGCACTGTAAATGTGACCCTTGTTCAGCCTATAACATGTAATAGAGTCATCAGTTATACTACATTTCATTACATTTTCTTACATACCTTTTACACAACCCCCAAATTTCACTGAGTGGATGATTTCTAAGCAAGACAACTTTTCAGTATGGCTTTTAATTCTCTTCACCATGTGAGTTCATGCCAGTCTGCTTGGTGTTCACGTTCTGAACTAGGTAAGGAAACATTGCCATAGGGATTTTATAGAGTAATAACTTCTTACTGATAATTTATTCATATTCCTTTTGGGATATGTGTGTAACAGAATCTTGCATTACATTATCTTGCCTAATTTTTACACGAGACTCCAATCCCACTGGATGTTTCCCAAGACCTGGGACAAGTGCTTAATGGAGTAATTATTGCCATAAGGGTTTTTCAGGGTTACAGCTTGGTGTTGTTATCATATTCAGTTTGGAAATTGCCTTTCTACTGTATAGGCAGATAGGCAAACTGAAAAAGGGAGATTAAATCTCAATTCATTTTGGATGCTTCTGAAATATTCTGCTTTGGAAATACAGAGCACTTTTAGGAAGTCTCTAAAGATTGAGATTGTTTAAAGAACTGCTTGAGCATCAGTTGTTTAAGCTGCATGATGACTCTGATGCACAGGTTCATAAGCTTTATTTTCATCAACTTATAAATGAAGAATACAAAGAAAAGAAAATTACTCACTGAGAGGAGTACATAGCAAAAAACCCCATAACCAAACTCAGTTTTAAACTTGGGGTTTCCTGTTCTTGTTACATCCTACCCTTCTTTTTTACAGATCTTTTTACTCCAACTGCATGTATGTTTAATATGTTTGAAATATGCATGGTTGCCAAACTTTGTTTAGTAAACAGATGATAGTGAATGTTCTCCAGCATAACCTTGATCAGGGATGCAAGTTACCAGTGCTGTTCATGTGAATGGGTTTTCAGGTTGGTGCTAGCTTTTGCTGGACATTTTCTTCCCTGCCATATTCCAGATTTGCACTTCTTGCAGTGGTACAGCTCTCAGTTGCGCTACTGTTTCCATTTCTCCTCAGCACGAGGGAAACAACTCGAATCCTGGCTTGCAATCTGTCTAACTAATGCTTAAGCTGGTGTTCTCAGCCCTAAGGGCTTGTAGGCACCCTAATTACATTCATTTCATAATTTCAAGTGATGGTATTTTGTAAACATTTTTAATGTATCATCATTAATATGCTAAGGAAAGAAATCTATTTCTGCCAAGAAAGAGGAAATAAATCTTCACTATCTCTTTAGTCCACTAGTTTACATTTAGAATAGAACACCTTTTCTGAAAAGCTGTTGGAGACATATGCTCCCATTATTATCTCACAGTGATTTATCACTAACTCTAAAATAAACATTATATCTAAGTTACCTGCTTGCTACTGCCCTTGCTATGCCATTTCAGAATATCTTAAAGACCCAGCATATGAACATTCGTATGGGTTTGTTGGGTTGGGGTTTTTTTTGCCTGCACTCTGTTTTAGTATTGTTACCACATGTATTTTTTCAAATTTTATTAAGCAAAAGGGAAAGAAACAAAATCAGAATTGCCAGCTGAATTCCTATCTGGAAGGCAAACTCACACATAGAAACCAGTGCTGCAATGTTCTTATTGGAAGGATGATGAGTTGGAAAATTTTCATGTGCTAGGGGAAAGGGAAAATTCACTAAAATATAAGGTATGCTATATCCTACAGTCAGGGAGGATCTTTTCACCTACATATTTGGGGCTGTGTGAGTCCGTTCAACCTTCAATAGCTTGAAAAAGGCATAGACCATGGTTTAAGTTGTAATTCTGCAGTCAGCAGCCCAGAATCTCTCTGTGAAATAAGCCATCTGTTTTCCACTTCCAGCAACTTTTGCAAGTAACAAATAATCCTGCTTCCAGTAGAGTTGAGAAGGTGATTTCTTGTTGCTGAAAGATCACGGTGACCCAAGGCATAAGACAAGTGGAACCTGTAGTGCTCTGCCTAGCACAAGTTGCCTGCCTCTTGATTAACAAATCACAGGCTGCACCCACTTCAGAAGAACAACTCTTAAATTATGGATATTTACTTGTATTTCAGATGAGTCCAGTGATCTTCTCAGTATAAGGGATGTTATTATGCCAGAGCTGGGTAAACCAAGAATAATTAACAGTTCCTAAACAACTTACCTTGAATTGAGATCCAGGAAGAGAGTGTAACAAGGAAGAAGGTGAGGCTGGGGGAAGTTATACTTCTGTGGTTAAATTTTAAAAGAGAAAGATGACTGGAAGCTGCTGGAGTACTTCCTGGTAGCTAGCATGTTTTATTTTGGTTTTAAATGTTTGATCTATGTTGCAATTCTAGTTCTCATGCTCTGTACAGAATGAGAGATCAATTAAGGAGTTTGGTCACAGGATGCATCATTGCTCCAACTTGAAAAATGAGGCAACAGAGGGAGGAAGGTCACTACTCATCCCTTTGTTACAGTACCATTTTCTCCTTTGTTTTGGTAATCGTTGTTAATGGTTATGTGAGGGAAGCTAGGCAAGCTGAAGCATCTCTGCTTTTTCACTAAAAACTTCACCCAGTGTCAGTAATTCTTCCTTTAAGCCTTTTTGTTCAATGTCTTGGGCAGTGGATTAAGCCTGAACATTTAGGAAATTTGTCTCCCTTTTGGAAAGGCTGGTTTAGGCTCATAAAGGTCTTTCACTGCAGGAAACATACTGACCTGTGCTGTTCTCTGCTTCCAGTTTGTTCTGAGGTTATGCAGTGGCAAAGCTGTTCTGCAGATATTCTTGGATGGTTATTTGAAAAAGTAACAAATAACCATCCGTATAATCTGTGCCTTTGGGTATAAAACTCTGATTGAGTGCAGTGGAGACTACTGCTTTAGGATTATTAGAATAGCATTTCATGGTTTTAAAGCATTGAGAAGAATTGCCTTTTTATCATGTTTAAACTGATGTATGCAAATTCAAAACCTGAAGGATTGCCTATCGATATTTAAGAGATATAGTGTAAGTAATGCTATGAGGTCCTAGAGCTATGTTGCATCTTACCCTGTGGAGGCAAGTCCTGTGCTGCATATCTTTCTACTTCAAATGTTTCCTATTTTTCAACATCATCTCTCTAGTTATTTTATCTGGTAGGTCTTTAGTATAAAATATAGGCACACAGCACAGAATACCACAGTGAGTTTTTCTGGCAAAAATGCATGTAGCCTCCTAGAATACAGGGACTGAGGTTAGAAATAGTATGTGGCAGTGCAAGGTGGGGATTTGGGAGTTTAAGACACTCTAATTATTCACTAGACCGGCATGCTGCTGTCATCTTCACCAATTCAGAATAACACTTGGAAAAAACAAGTGACCCTCACTATCATACATAATGTGGCAGCTTAATTGGCAAGAAGAGAGTGAAAAGTAGGCTAGGAAAACCCTTTGAGACTGATGGAGCATATTTCAGTGGCTTCATCAAGACAATGTCCCCCAGGTGATTGAAAACAGCAAATATTTCATGAGGAAAAAAATATAAAGGTGCTTCAACCTCAGAACCCCAAGCATATTATTACAACCTCTTTTTTTTCTAGAAGCCTTTCATATCCTACATATCTAGAGGAAAAGTAGAAGAAAATTATTAGTTTTAATACCCATAAATTATGGTGCTAGTGTACCTAAAGATACCTTGCATTTGCAGTGAGGTTTCCCTCAGCTAAGCTCTGTGACCATGAAATTAAGGGTAATTCAGTGTTATTTCTGTTCTGGACGTGTGCTAAAGGGCATGCTATGTGGTAACCTGCACAAAAATGAAAGCAAATATGTGTTACAACTGGAAATCTATCAAGAGCCATTAGGCTCACAAAAGCTCACATTTCTTCAATATCCAGTTTACAGGCAGATTCTATAAAGAATCTTTTAAGTGTAAATAATGTAGACCACAAATTAAATCAATAACAAAGTAAATGAAGACTTTTTTGTTGTTATGACTTTCTAGATAGCACAATAAAACTACAGAGAAAAGAACTTATGGAATTTCCTGCACAAGTACCCTAATTCTGTTAAACACATATTTAAGTAAATAGTCAACTTTAAATATCTATTTTAAACAAAATTCATAGTCCCATTATTAGAAGAGGTATGTGTCCCCACATCAATATAATCATACATATTTTTCAGTCATGTTTTCTGTCAAGAATACACCATTATGTGATTTTGCTTCTTTAACATTATTAACATGTACCATGGCTACTACAATAAGCAACTGATTTGACCCAAAAAAAACACATGGGAAAATGGGAAACATTCTCCTATCATTACCTGTGCATGTAGTGGAGGTTGTTGCCGTTGAAGGTGCCATGGTCATATGAGCAGATTTGGTGCTCTAGAAAGTCTGGATTAATTTGGGTACAGCTTCAAATCACTTAATCATGTTTGAAATGGAAATGTTGTTAATTGGCAATTAAAATAACTTCTGATCAGCAGCAACTAAAAATATTTGAGGGTAATAGTGTTAATCCCAGTTTTTTGGACTGTTTGCGTCCCAAGATCACCCATCCACATATATGCCCTGTGCAGAGGGAATGAGTCGAGTGGCTGGATGGGCCTGGCTGAAGTATCTTCTTGGTTTAAAATGTTCACACATGGTCTGAGCATGGATGTTGTTTATGCTACTGGAAAAAGAAAAAATTATTTCACAACCAGAAAAAATACAAAGTGGAAATTTTATCTGATACTGAAATACAGATATTTAAGACCACCATCTCAGCTGAGTGCTGAGATACAATCAAGAATATTATATTTATATTTTACTGGTTCTCTGATACCTACAGCTTTGACCTGAAAGTAAACGGTGTTGTTATAATGGGCCGTACATGATCAGAGATGTCTCTCTCCAGCCTTATTTCTTCTAGCAATTTTCAAGGCTGATAAAATTTTAATTCCTGAATCAAATGAATAAATAAAAAGTACAAGGGAATGTTTCAATTACACAAGCCTGTCAACCTATACAAAGGACTAAACATTTCTTAAATTGACTGCTGTGTGGTATGTTAATTAGTCATCACCAGAGAATGAAGGGCTCCATTAGCAGGCAGGTGCATGTGAAATGATGTTAAGGAATATATGTGCATGGAACCTCAAATCAAACCATCTTATTTGCAATCTGTTACCAAGCTAGAATTTAGTAAACATCTTGAAGATGTACAAAATCTCTTGTAGAGGAGGGACTGGCCCTTAAGTAATTGGCAGCAGTGCTACTCATTAGAATAGCCTCTCATCTGAGGTGCCAAATGTGTCCTGTGTTGAGCTGTTCAATAATCAGCAACCAATTGTTCCTCTTCTCACATCACTCAGCATGACAAATCAGTGATATTAACCACATGGGTTAAGGCAAATGCCAGTCATTGTTTACATCTCAGGTTAGCCAGTTCTCTTTCAATCAATACAATGTCTCTAAAAATACAGTACAAATAGACTGGTGGTGTAGTCTTCATTAAAAAATCACATGACTTCCCCATATTTCAAAAACAAAACAATAAATTGTAGAAGAGCAATACAAATGGTGGTATGAAACTGGCTATACTTACCTTGAAGAATATAGGGACTGCAATCCTGTAAGGAACTGGTTGCTGCATTTGCCAATACCAAGGCTGTAGGAGATACCAAAATCTAGTTTCAGAGTAACACAGTTTAATAAGCCCATGTGGAGGAAGCCTGTTAGCTTTTCTCACAGAGTCGGCTTGTCAGTAGCACATTTACCCAGACAATGCCCAAGCCCTTCTCCAAAGCAATTGGAGTTAAAAGATGAGAAGCCTGGGGTGTTCTTTCCTGCATGTGTTACTTCCCCTTGGTTGGCAGTGGATTTCAAGCACTATTGCACATCTCGTATTTGGCTTAGTTAAGTTCCTCTCAAGCTCACAGCCTTCCCTGGTCTTTAGTGAGCTGAATGATTTAGTGCATTGTATCTGTGTAATCTATGCCTTTTATCACCTCAGTGTTCACCTGTGGTCAAAGATCACTGATAAATAAGGAAAGCAATAGAATTTGTAATTCAAGCAGTGCTATCTGTTGCCTCACTGTGCCAGCATTAGCCATGAGGGCAAGCGTCTGTTCCCTCTTATCCACAGCATATTGCTGATCATCCCTCTGTTCTGGCATAGAACAGCGCTGTGCTTTCCACTCTTTCACCTCCTGACTTAAGCAACAGCCTCCCATAGAAATGCAGCAATGAATCAGTGACTGAAATATTTACTTGACAATTAAATCCCATACTCTTCTTATCTCATCACTAGTTTTGTAAGCAATAGTGATGGAAATCCACAAAGTACTGTGACTATCCCAAATTTAAAATGCAGATAATGTGCTTGTGTACGCATACCAAATCCTGCTGATTCTGTCAATTTGGAAAGAGCTGCAGGCTAAGTGGAGCAGGGTGATGTGCTCTGAAGTTAACCGAAAAAACATGAATCATAATTCTAAAGAGAGAAGCTGGAGAGAAGGAGAAGGAAAAGTAGCCAGTAATATTAGAAATTTCTTGAGCTCTCTGTTCCTAAGCAATATGTAAGGTCTGACAAAGAGGCATTCCTCTTGTTCTGCACATGATGTTTTTTCATCTGCTGGGTCTTGTCCCTACAGCCAAGGGCACAGCAACATTTCAGCTCACCTACTTCAATCCCCACTTTTAAACAAAGTCCTGCAACTGGTTACCTTCTGAAATGGCATATTTTTTTCTCCAGCTTTGCTTTCACTGGTAACAATAACACAGAGGGCCCTATAGTTGCTCTACAAAGGGCTCCTCGAGTAGTGCCTGTCATGGGATCTGGCTGCAGGCTGAGCAGAATCACAGTAGTTACCTGGTGGTGGTCTCTCAGTGTGACTCCTTGTCTCTCTGTTTTCTCCCTCCCCTCTCTTATTCCCCCCATTACGTGTAAACACAGTCGCTTGATTTCAAAAGTTTTTTATGACATTGGTTTTTTGTCTGAATTTTGACTTCATTTCCTGTTTCATTTCTGGTGCACAAAGGTTTTGTTACACTACTGCTTTTTGTTACTCTCTCTACGTAAAGGGAGTAAAAATCTATATACCACATTTAAGTATAGATTTCTTATTTCTGTTAAGTAGCATAGACACTAGAAAGGCAGAATGTGATGCTCAAAAAATCCAGCAAATACACATAGGGGCTGTTATTAAAAGTACATTCATCCAGAGTGACAATGGTCTCCCTGGGCATAACTCCCTTGTGCAGTAAACGAAGCACCACTCTGGGAAAATGCAATGCCGAGGGAATTTTTTTGCTTATGATGGGAATAACATAAAAAATACATACTGAGATGATCAGGGTAGCTATTACTGTGCTGTGGCAAGCTTGGGCCTTTAACTGTCTAGCCATTTTTCTTCTTATAATGGCTCATTTTATATACAGTTCGTCATTGTACCACTGACCTTTTCTCTTCTGGCTTGCGCTGATGACATCATGGAAATGACAAGATTACAGGAGCTATGGAAATAGGTGCTTATCATTGTACAAATTAGCAAAGAGCTGGCAGCAACAGGAACATGATAGGCTGCTGTGTCTGCTCTGGTGAGGATGAGAAAGCCACGTCTCAACCATTTAAAACTGGCAGTCGGAATTCAGTTGGAATTCAGAAGTTCCTGTTTGTCCAGGAGCTTCTTTCAGTGTGGGAGCATCCAGATGAAAATATCTGATTATCCTCTATTACAACATGGACTTAAGCTATTTTTCAGCTTCAATAGATAGCACAATTGCTTATCAATATATCCTATTTTAAATGTGGAGCTTAGGAATATTTTCTGGGCAGGATTTCGATAATTACTTCCACATAAGAACCTCCCCACTAATTTTAATTCCTTTATTCAGTTTTACAGTTGCAGTAAGCACTGATATGCTTTAACTGTATTTCACTGGGGTTTTAAAGTCCTCATAAGAATATAGAGTTCTTGTGCTATCATTTGAAATGTGTTGATATTCCCAAGATGTTAGTCTTGACTCAGTACATTATTATTATTAGGCTTGTAGCAAAGCTCTGTAGATTCATACTCATGGTAAAAGTTAGGAATGGTCTTAGTACCATATTGAACTGGGGCCTTGGAAACATGACAGTTGATTTACTAGGATAGTGCTGCAGAGTGAATAAAATAGTTAAACAGATGTCAGCTAGGTAAGAGGATCACATAGAACCAGATACTTGTGCAATCACACTCTGGCTATGATGGGAATGAAAAGAATATTTTGAGTTGTGTTAACTAGGTGATCTGCTGTTCTAACAGATCCCCTGTGGCTTCTCTCCCTGTCACCACCATCCCCCCAGAAAACCAAACAGAAGACAAGAAAACCAAAACTGAATGCTGTTTTCTGTTTACAA
This sequence comes from Peucedramus taeniatus, assembly GCA_013400575.1. Lineage (NCBI taxonomy): Eukaryota > Metazoa > Chordata > Aves > Passeriformes > Fringillidae > Peucedramus > Peucedramus taeniatus. The sequence continues at coordinate 49,479 of WBNO01001778.1, read as the reverse complement.
ATTTGTTTTCTGTGCATTATCAGAAGTTGCAGGTAAATCTGGAATAGATGAGGTGAGGATTAGAGCGCACTAGGCCATTCCAAGGCTGCTCAGGTGCAGCCGGTATTGACAGTGTTGTGACGACTGCAGGAATAAGAGGAGATTCCAGTTTTTTTCATAGGAGTTTTTTGTGGTGGTCTCAGCATCTGCTGAGAATGTTTGCTTTTTATGGTTCACAAACAGGTAAATGTTTCCCTAAGAAAAGGCTTTTCCTTTATGTTCAAGAGCATAATAGTTTTTACTACCTCAAGACCCAGACTAAAGGAGGAAGTGCAACCACAATCAAATATACAGGGAAAAAATATTTTCCTGGGAAAGTCACAATGAAGTAATAAGAAATGTCCTTCAATAGTCTTTGTGATTTTAAGGGAAATAATTGTCATATCTTCTGCCTTTGCTTTGTCAGAATTTCCTGTAGCATTCTTCTGTCCTGTGTTTGCTCTGCTCCTGTGGATCCTGCATGTGGTGTTAGTGAGATTGAATGGGCTATCCTGAATAGCCTGGTGCTCTGCAACTTTGTCAGCAGAAAAAGGTGGCAGAACAGCACCTGTTTCCCTGACTGCAGGCATTCTGGTACTTTATCTGTATGTGCATAGCTGGAGGCTGTACTAGATCTCTTTGCTCTTGTGGTTTGGTAATTCCAGCAGCAGGTAGGTTTGGCAGCATTTCACATCCATAATTGTCTCCATGGCTGTCTCTCAGTGGAGTGGATGTGCTCATTTCTATCCATGATTCTTTTATCCTAATGGAATAACTGCAGCTCACTAATGCCCAGAATTATTTAAACTACAGACTGGGTGATGGCCTTCATACTACAGTGCCACGTCATGGTTTTCCTACTGCTTTTAGATGTCCCTGTGAATAGCAAAAGAAACCTATGGGCTCCTTGCCTGGGTTGTCACCTCCTTAGGAAGTGGCTCTGTGCAGCTACTCAAATTAATTAGGATACACAGGGAGGGAGAGAGCAAGGGGTTTGGGGAGAGATACCAACTTTAATTTAGGTAAGCTCATCTTCCTCTGGAGTCAGTGAAAAGGTCTCCTCCATAAACAGTTCCTGTTTTTCAAAATACTGACTATGCCAAGCATCACAATTCCCCTTGAGTTTTCATTTATTTTAACAGGCACTAAGAATTAGCTAGCTATGACTGTGTGAACAACAATGAATATCAGCAGTCTTAGTTCGAACAAGGAATTACCAAAAACCATCAGATTACTGCAGTTAAATGCAAGGTAATCCTTAAATTCATCAATACAGGAAAGTCAGTGACTTTCAAATAATATGTCCAAGTCCCTGACCCACTCACAACTTTCTGAACTCAGCCAAATACGCTGTTGGTTAAAGTGCTTAGAGTAGCACATGTGTAAAGCTTAATGCAGAGCCTTTCAGCCTTTCATTCTGTATGTGACAGGAGTTGCTAAAGTTTGGGCTCTTCGTTTGTCTCACAAACATGTGGGTGTGAGTCTCTTCCCATCATATTCCATACAAGCAGTCTGTACAGACTTGCTTCCCAGGATAGCATTAGGCTTTTGGAGATCCCTCAGTGTATTTATTTCTTGTAAAGATCCTATTGCACTGTCAGCACTTAGCACCAGATAATAATTCTGGAGCCAGACGCTCCCACCACTGGCCACAAGTAACTTCTATTGATTTCAAATACAATGCTGCTTTTATCTCCATTCCATGCAGGAAGGAGTGTGGTTGGGCCACCCTCACTGTATACATCATAAGAGTAGCACAAGGAACACATTGGAGGAACTCTTAGAAAGAGGCAATGCTGCTTTATTTTAAGTTCTAGAATGGAGCACATAGAAAGAAGGATTTTTCTTTTTTCTTTGAAAGTGAGATATTAATTCCAATAAAATTATGGGAGTATTGTTGCTTCCTTCAATATACATGGGATATGATAAATTTTCCTCTTCAACTTGTAAGTCTTTTGAGCAGCTAGTTAATAGTTACTAGCCTTCATAAGAGGCAATAAACAAGAAGTTATGTCTTAACCCCAAACTAACTGTATAAAAACCAGACAATTTCAGTGAAGAAGATTCTCTTTAAGAAGTCTATTTTGATCAGGCTCCTTAACCATAATCAGAAGGAGGAGAAAAATGTATATGGAGTGAGCACAGGTACCACACCACCTCATGAGTGAGTGAGGAGGGCGCATTTCAGAAATTAGCATGTGTCTTGCTTTGGGATCAATCTGAATGACTAATGGTGGGGAAGAGGGATTAGAAGGGAATTTTTATCTATATACATGACCAAAAAAAAAGGCTGTTATTAAGGCACCAGTAGAATCTGAAGTTACAGACAGACATTAGACATGGCCGCCCATAGCAGGACCCAGGTGCCAAACTAGAAAAGATACATAATGCTTCCCATAGCAGCATCTGGCTTTTTGGCAGAATCTACACACTTGGGCATTGATGGCTCTGGATTTGCTTTGTAGTCTCTCAAACAGTTGCATTGCAGTGGCCATGGGCAAAACTGCAGAACCTTTTCCTCCATAGCACATCATTTCACATAGCATTTCACAAAAGAATTACCACTGAAAATGAACATAGTCTGTGCAATTAGTCTGATAATTAAGACTTAAGTACTGGACAGAGATCAAAGTGCTTGTAATCTGCAATAAAGTTCCTAGAGTTGTAAGGATTTTCAAAATGTTAGCTCGTGCTTTATTGCACCTTCCATTTATTGTGTACCCATGATAGCAGCAAACACATTTTCCCAGTGGATATCAGTATGTATAACTGCAACACCTGTTACTACAGAAGCCTGGTATTTCTCACAATATGATTACTCTGTCAACGACTGCCATAAAAGGTGGCATCTGTATTCATCAAAAAGAGTTATCAATAAATGTAAAGCCATACCACAATTAGAGATCTCCAAGGAAGAACAAATCCAACCCAAAAATGTCAACGACAGTATTTAATTACTAAGATTGTTAATCAATAAAATGCCTTCATAACTTTTAATTAAATTTTTATTTGAACTGGATGTTTAGAAAATCTGATTCTTTGTTTTTGTTTCACTTAACAGTTGCACTAGTAAAGTACTGGTGGCATCTGTGAACAACCTTCCTCGAGGGGACACTTCATGTCTGTAACTGCATTTTGTCACCTACAGAGGGTGTTAAGAATCTTGTTAAAAATAAAGGAAATAGTTAGGAGACATCTCACTGTAGCCATTATTATAGTGCAAATTACCAGGTAGAGTAATCCAGAAGCTGTCAGGAAAGGTTAGTAAGAAACAGTGTCAGGAAATCAACCATACAGTAATCCATCATGGCCTAACACTAGCTCTAAACTAAAAGCTTTTAAAAGGCATTGTTTTATGAAGTAAGGGACATTATATTTTTTTTTTACAGCATTGAATAAAGATAACTAGGAGAGTGGTTCTCTCATGAAAGATATAAAGACATAATGATGAAAAATGTCAATTATTTTATTGTACAAATCTGCAGGCAAGGGAAAAACCAGAGAGAGGTTGCTACAATTGAAGGAGGACATTGCAATATAATACCTTACCTTTATTTTCATTTTAATTTTGAAATATGCTGTCTGATTTTTGCAATCCTTATTCAGACAACAAATGACAGGCTTTCTAGATTACCAGTTCAGTCCTTAGAGGCTCTGTAAGATGTCATGAAAATACAAAATTTGCCTTTCAGGAAGTTTTTACAAGTGCAGTCTTGATACTGATTATAACACAGATTGCCATTGTTCTGTTAAGGGACATTAGAATAGTTTGTTGCCATTTGTCTTGTAGGTAAATAAATGCTATCTGCCTCTTCCTTTGACTTTCAGGTTTAGCTAGTGAGTGAGTGCCTCCTGACGTTGACTCTCAGTCGTGGTTCTCCAGTGCTGCAGTGCCACAGAGGAGGCCCCAGCTGCTCTCTGCCAGTGTGTGATTTCCATAGGCACTGTCTGAGGAATGCTGCTAGCTCGCCTTCAGAATTGTGTCAGAGCACTGGACACAAAACTTGATCTTTTATAAAGCACTACAATTATACTTGGGGTTAGGGGTGAAACCAAGGACAAACACTCTCCAAACAGCCAAAATACTGAACCAGTAAAAACCCAATTGTTTGCACAGACCAGTAGTGTTTTGCTGGTTAGTCATAGCTGAGTGATGTGGAAGGAAGGCAGTAGAGTTTGCTGGAGGTAGCCATGCTCAAAACTTCCCTTTAAAAAGAGAAAAAGTAGACAAAAATATACTGAAAACCTGATGTTCAGAGGCTTGTTTAGTTGCCAGCATCCCGAGGGCTCTAAAATAGCTTTGTAGTGCTTAAGAAGCAGAACTCTGTCAGAAAAGATGGCCAAAAACCTGTCTTTATATTCCATATGAAAATGTCTCAAGAAGTACCACTAACCAGGGATTGCACTGGCATTAATAAATACATAAGTGTGAAAAGACAGTTGTCCCAGATTGAAGGCATCCCATAAGTTTAAGTGATAGCTGGAAGAGCTGTGAAGATGATAAACAGAAATAGTAATGAGCAGAAGTCTGTATAAGATGGCAAGTTCAATCATACCTCGCTTTACTGAAGTCTCTGAAAGCTCTTGGTGTGCTATACAGCCCAATGTAAAACCATGGAGAAGAATAATGCAATTACAAATTAGGATTTATTTGATGGGGCTGACTGATGTTTAGATGGCAGAAAGTTTAATTACAAGCACAAACTCACATCAAGTTTGCATTGCTAGTAAAAGGATATATTTATATCCAGCCTCAGTGTGCTACCAAGGGCTGGTCTTCATTTGCAATGTTAGTGATATTTTCTGAAGACTTGTCAGAATGGAGCACTCACTTCTCATGGGTATAAAAATACCCTTATGAACAGATAATAGCATCAATCACTTTTAGTATTTGAATGTCAGATATGTATGAAAACCCTGCTAACTACCTTCAATAAAGAACTTCAAAAATTGCTCCTCAAAATACATATACATGTATTTTAATTCACAGGAGAACAGATTAAGAGAACTCTCCTTCCATGACACATTGGATGAGAATCTGTCTTGTTGCAATGCTAAAAATTCTCAATCCATCAACTAAATGCAGATTCAGGGCACCATCTCGTATTTCCTTGTCAAATAAATTATGCCTTATATCAAAGACCACACAGATTCCTACTTAACAAAACAGGGGTATGTCTGAACATATCATAAATGTGAAATATGAAAGAAAGCAAAATGAGACAGCCAATAAAATGTAAGATTTGTAAGTCAGATAGCATATACCTTAGAAAAAATGTTACCAATACTCAGAATCTGTGATTAAAGAAATATTCATAATCTGTCACTAATTTTCCACAGAGATTGAAATTTTTTATAATACTAACCTGAAAATGTCTGAGGAAAATTAAAAGAAGAAAAATAGCAGATTAAATGGTGTTTTAATGTACATTTTTCTATATTTGCATATATATAAAGATATTTCCCTTTATTTCTCTCTTTTTTTCGATTAACAACCAAGCTGGGAAAAGGATTCATGTTATCCAAGGACAAAGTTTGAAGATATGCTATTATTGAGAATAGTCAAATGTAAAACCATAAATAGAAATTACCTGCAGCTATCATAATAACTGTCTGGGCAATAAAATGGTAGCTAAAATTCAATAAAGGCAAAACAACATGGGAAAGTGTATGAAGTGTATGGAGAAATCAGCTCTAAGCAAACTACTGCCACTCAAGGCATCTTGGATTGGGTTGCTTCATAACACCATGAACTTGATGTTCCTTAGTTATCATAAAACAAACTCTGTCAAGAATAATTTGGAAAGGACTTTTAAAGAAAATACTGAACTGATTAGACTTCTGATGTCCTTGTCTTGGATATAGCTTATTGTTCTGGTCAGAGTATAATAAAAAGTTACTGCAGAACTGATCTCTAATCAACATAAAACTAAATTAATAAGGTGAATGTTTCTCATTTTGTTTCCATTTATTAGGAACTCTGCATACTGAAGCAGTTTCCACAGATGAAGACTCTAAAGAAGCCCTGGCTAAACCAGAAGACCAGCTACAGGGTAAGAATTCTAAAGTATGGATATAATTAGGTAATTATTTTTTTAGTAGTTTAGGTAATATGCTGTACTTTATGGACAATTGGCTCCTGTCAATAGACTTTTGCACTGATATTGCAAACAAATTACCATATGCCTTGTTTTCTGATTAGAAATGAAGTTATGTTCTATATAGCTGAACAACAGCTCATTCAGCCAAACCAATAAACATATTCAAAATCTCTTATTTAATCTTTATATGAATAGGCAGACATACTCATTCTCTAGGAGCTCACATTTATCAGCAATGATCACAAGCTCTTATTAATCCTTCCTCAAGCCTGGATTCATCTGATAGTACCTGGTCCCCGGCATAAAAGAGGCAGTAGAAATTCACCTCACGGTCCATGCATCAAGCTTCTGAGTTCTTGGCAAGGTAGCCTGCCTCTTCAGACTGACATTAAACTTGATATAAAATCTTCAGATGAAGATGAATCTGCCATGTGGAAATAGTTCCAGTGTTTAAGTACCCTTTGCACTTTATTCTTGCTTTATGCTTCACTGTGTTTTCTCCAGTCATTAGATGTTCCCGTACTTCTGTCTGTTTACAGATATCAGATGTCTTCCTCCATAGATAATTATGGACCATGATCAAATTATCTCTTAATTAACGGAACTAAATAGACTGAGCTTATTCCAAATCTCTACAGAAAGGTAGATTCCCACTTTTCAGGGTTTTTTTTCTCAGTTTTTCTGAATGTCAACATATTTCCCAAGGGTGGGTGCATCCCATGCCAAACACACTTCCTCAGAAATAGATTTGATGTCACATGTATCACTATTATTACCACTGTCCACATTTTCCCCAGTATTTCCATCTACATCTTGAAGAACCACTCTAGGTCTTTGTCCTTCTGTGACATCTTTTCCAGCTGCTTTTCAGCAATGACTTCAAAATCTTCCCAGTCTCCAAAACTTTCCAAGCATTGTTTTCTGTCCTTCTAACAACTGGTGCATCACCCACAGCTCTTCATTATTATCTTTGTTTCACTTTTCTTTTACTCTTATACCCAGAAAATAATATATGAAAAAAACAACCCTTCCTGAATAATAAAATAAACCAATATGTGAATGTAAGACATCTGCCCTAGCTTGTTGAAATGCAATCACAATTTCTGTCTCTCTTCACCACTACAACAATATCTTCCAGTTGAGAAGGAAGTGTGATACAAGGAACATATCATGGGATGGAAAAAACATTTTGTTTCTTGATGTGAACCGTTTCTGTTTTGAAAATTTCCCTCACATTTCATGCTAAGTAGAAGAGCAAGCACAGCATACACATATTTTCAAACACAAAAGAAGCATATGAATTGTGCTAATGATAGGGGTGGTGGCAGAAAGGAGATGGCAGTTCATGACTTAGGTTCATTAATCAAAACTGTTCAAGCTCCTGTCCATGGGATCTTGCAGGTCTCTTTGGGCAACCTGACCTGGCTTTACTATAAAGCTCTTGTAAGAAATGGGTGATTATTTTTTTTCCCTAATTTGAGATCAGATAGCAATAATAAGGATTTTACCAGTTTTGGATGATATTATTAAATTAATAGCAGTAATATCATGTTTCATATTCATGAAAGTGAATGAATGAAATTGGCTAAATTGTTCAACAATATGTTCCACCATCCTGGTATTTTCAAGCATATCAAGGTCAAAAATTTTTGCTCTGAGAGGCAGCAATATATGCACCTACATGGTGGAGATGAAAGTAGTGGGTATATGGGTATGTAACTTCCAATTTAGTTTATGGTATAATGCACATGTACAATTTTAGGAGCTGTCTGTCTGCTGTTTGGTCAGCTGCAGCCGATTACAGGAAGGGGGGAAGCACCATGCTCCTTCACAGAGGCTTCATTTCTGCTCTTTCACTTTAATCTGGAGTTACAGTCCTTCAGCTGACAGTGAGAGGTGTTTTTCCTCTGTGGGGAAAAGTATGACTGAGATCTTAAGAACCTTATTGTGACTCAGTGAAAGATCCATCTGATCAGCTGCAAGCGAAGTTAAACTGCTAAAGGAGAACATAAAAAAGAAACTTTTCTCTGGCTACATAAAATATCACTTTAGATAATATCAGCTCCTGTATTCAGCAGCTACCAGTAAAGCTCTGAAAGCATTTTCTCTCTCCAACTTTGTGACCATTCCTACCAGAGGAAACATGAATGTAAGCTATTTTACATGCTCACAGCTGTTCAGAAAAGATGAGAAGCTGAAGGCCATCTCTTCCACTCATGAGGCTATTGGAGGCTTTAGGGATAGTACGGAGGGTCAAAAAGGAGACCATAACACTTGTGAGGAAATCTGTACAATTTTTTTGTTTTAATACAGAATCAGTTACCAGTCCTCATTTGTGCAGTAGAACAAAGCCCTTTGCTAATGCCAGGGTGGTTCACCCAGGCACCCCACCAGTCATGGCTGGAGCCATGGCAGCCTGTCTGGGACATGAGGGCTGGAACAGAAGGTGCCCAGGGTGTGGCTCTATGGCTCTTCCATGGCTTTAACAGGGGGAAGGTACTTAAGACTTGCATCTGTCTGTAATGGCCAGTTTCAGTATGCCATAGCCAGACACAAAGGAATCTTCTCAGAGGAGAATCTCAACTCTTCATGTATAACCTTGAAATGCCTCCAAGGTTTTTATACAAAAGAGAAAAGGGGAGGGAGAAGTTAAAGAAAATTAGGTTGAGTTGGAAACAAGAGAAGATTTACCATTTGTTTACAAAACCTCTCTGTTTCTAAATCCTCATCTAAAAAACTTACATTAACATCCAAACCAGAGCAGATACTTAAATTGGTTTTGAGCGCTCCCAATATCAAGATGAATACAGGGTTTTGTTCAATCTGTTTTGTATCTGGAACCTATCCAGTGGAAAGTAAGATGTGGTTGATATGCTGCTCCTTTGGTCTTGCATCAAAGACAGCAGTCCCCTCTTTCTGCTCATCCTTTCACTGCAAAATGTTATATTAATGCTGATCATTCCAATAAAGTCTTAACTACAGAAACAACAGAAAAATTAGAAATGTAGGCCAAACACATTCTCTTTTATTTAATCCAATTTCTTCCTTTTTACAACATATGTTTAGTCATCTTGGTGTACAGGTCAAGAAAAATACATTTTCAAGAAAATCTGCTGAAATTCTAGCCCAGAACTCTTCCAGTGGAGGACCTGGATAAGTCTCAGACATGACTACAGTCTTCCATGGCATTTTCTCTTCCTCTCAATTATCTAAGTTCTCTGAAAAGCTAAGCATCTGATATGAACATGTGAAGGTGAGAAGGGATACCAAACAAAGTGGGTATCTTTCTTGCTCAGTAGGCCTGAATAAAAGTATACATTTAGGTTTAGAAATCCTTTTTTATTTGTTTGTTTTTCCTCGCCTACTCTGTGTTTCTTTTCAAAGATTGCAAGTGAAAATATGTAATAGGGACTTTCCCATATATATTGCTGGATTTTAGAAGCAGGAATGGGAATGGAATATTTGGATCATCCCTGCTGTTACTTCTGAGTCCTGACTACTGCTGTTCACTTCCTTATCATTAATAAAAGATCAAGGAGATGACACAGAGACTGTGGTGAGAAACAGCAAGTGTGTTTTGACATGAATTTTCCAGAATAATTCTCCTTCTGTACTGATGCTAAAGTCTCACACAGGGAGGTTTCCTATTGGTTGAGTATGGGCCAAAGAATGTTAATAAGGGAGATGGTTGAGTTAGTAATTCCCTTTCAGAAATGCTCTGGGAGTGTGCACCATTGGGGTTTCTGGGAGTGGTGTATATAGTACAGGCATGATGGACACTGATTATCTGCATTGCTGCAAAATAACTAACATTATAGGTCTGCCACATCCTTGCACAGTGAAGTATGAGTGCACCCAGTGTGCAAGATATCCACGTGCTCCCTTCTCTGCCAGTGGGTGGGTAACTTAAAATTGTGAAGGGAATAAGGAGTAAAAACTATATGGCTGAGAATTTCCTGAGTATTAATAAAATGAATCAGAATCCCATTTTTACCCAGAGATCTTGAAGGGACCTATATGATCCAGTGACTCTAAAATTCAGATGTGCACAGAAGCTGAATGCCTAACTTTGTGGCTTTTTTGAAAATTCCAGGAAAAGGTGCAGTGACCGTTTTTTAGTGTCTCTGTAAAAAACACATCCTTGGTTCCTAATCTGATTTGATGATCTCTGAAATGTGACCATACACACAGTCCAGCACAGTGGAATATTCACCAATAAAATAGGTAAATGTTATTTAAATTTTAAGCAGCCATGAATAAAAATATAGCAGGAGGCTCTCACAGGTGATTGCAATCTACTGAACTAATCACATCCTAATAAAATTTTCCATAACTTTTCTTTGGAAAACTACCCAGAAGCATCCTTCAACATTTGTTCAAGGCACATTTTTCTGATAAGGGGGTTATGTGGGATTTTAAGAAATTTAATATCAAGTAAATATTAAAATAACAAATTTAATATCAAGTGGAGATTGCCAAGAATAGAAATTACAAAGGAGCTTTCTCATATTACTCAATCTTATTGTTACAGAGCTGTTTTCACAACATTTTGTGTTTGCTTGTATTTTTCTGCATATTGAGAATTGATGACAGTATGTTTTTATCCAAGCTAAACATTATAAGTAGTTTAGAATCTCTGATATTTTAGCCATGTTAGCCAGAAATGGTGATACATTAAAGAAATGCCATCACCTGTGGACTCACTGTAGATCACTGTCCCCACAGTCTTAGAGGACAGTGAGCCACAAAACCAAATAATAATTAGGACTCCTAGCCGAGGTGAAAAGCTATACCTCATGGAACTATTTTCCAATCCTCCTCCTTCCAGCTGAGCTGGACTAGTGACACTATAAAATGGCAATTAAAAGACTCAAGTTTAAAAATACCTTCAGCTTCCCAGGTCCCACAATGGCAAAGGTTAAGTGGATTATGTGGAGATAATTCACTCTGCTCCAGGGGGAGGGTGCTGATTGCCAGGGCTGTTGGTTACCTCCCTCTCCCCTCCTCACTTGCTGAAGCAGTGGTTGTTACAGTAGTGTCAGTTTTGCCAACCTAAAACAAGAAAAAGCCTGGAAAACTTTCCCAATGGACCCTGCAATTACTAATGGGCACTGACTGGTACTTGCAAATTTCACTTTGATACAGCCTTGAAAGCTGAGCATGGAAGTGGTCCCTAGTCCTCAGCTGACATCTTAATGCTATTGACCATTCATGCAAGTCTTCCAGTAAAAACACCCTGTTTCTTCAAGAGAAAAGGAATATGAAAAAGATTGCTGGCCTTACATGAACAGCTACTCTCCCCCATGCTCCAGCTGAATTAAAACCACCAATTACACCTCTAGTTGTGTGGCAACACCTACACTGTGTTTCCAATTAACTTTGTAAGTTTTTAATCAGTGACAAATGCATTTTTGTAAATTCAATTTGCCTTTTATTGCAGCACCTATAAAATGTCTTGCAGCATTCCGGAACTTTGTGAAGGTTTTACTTGCTACTGACATAACGCAGCTGTCGGACCTACAACAAAGGCTGAGGTTTATGAGCAACTTGAATTAGGATGTAGGTTAAGCAATTAAAGTTCAAGGAGGGGGAGGGGGAAATGGTTTCCCAAAATTTTAACTTGCCAATTTAAAAAAGCACACCAAAAACATGCTGTACACTAGGATGGGAGAAGCTAAAGCAGCTGAGGAGACAATACTCAGCTTTAAAGTTGCTATTTTGAGAGCATTCCATATGTGAAAAGGTCACCCAGATTTCATTAATAAATCCGCTCTGCTGTTTGTTTTCTTTTTTAATCAAACTCAAATGCATCCTGTTAAAGGGCTGAGTGATTAGATCATAAATCTGGATGTCCTTGAAGATGATGAAGAAAATGCTTATCTCTAAAGCAATCATCATACTGCCAGTTCTATCATTTACACATTTTTACATGTGCTGGAAAAATGGTTTAATTTTAAATAATTCATTTGTATTTTTAGGTAAGAAAAAAATCTTGCAGAATTTACAGTTAAAAGAGCAACTGGATTACTTGGAGACATATGGAAAGAACCCATTACATTTTCTGTATCTGAATTCAGGGTATTAAAACAACCAACATTCATAATAAACATGAGTTGATATTTCGTCTTAGTAAGACTCAACTCTCAGTACATCTAGTGTTCCAGTTATATGATACAATTCTGCTAAATTCAACAGCTCTGAAATTAGTCAGTTATAATGGGGCCTAAGTGTAAATTTGCTTTGCTGGGTTTTGGACTGGTGGAGGCAATCCAAATGAAGTAACCAACTGTATTTTTGTTATATTAATGCATGGAAATCCTTGTTTTGTGGGGTCCAGACAGTACATACTGTGCTAGATTTTTCATTTCTTCCTTCTTTTTTTTTTTTTTTTTTTTTAATTTTCCTTGTGTCTTGATTTTTCCTTTGTTTGTGAAGTATTTATTCAGTATTTCTGGCAGTATATTTTTCTGTTGTAAGCATAATTAGGATATTGCTGTAACTTCTCCTGCCTGCATTTGGATCTTACAGCTGATTTGTCACTTTGCCTGAATCCAACAGTGGACATGACTATGGCTAGCACCAGCAACATGTTTAGCTATTGCAGTGCTAGCAGGAAGCTGGGAAATGAGTGTCCCTTTGGAACTTTATTAAGACAATGGATGTGGAAAACAATTCTTTTGGATTTATAAACATTCTTACAAAAGGAATGAGATACGGAGCAATATTTTGAGGTGGGTAAACACATGTTGCAATTTTTTAGCTGACTGCATAACCTGCTTTTACATTAAGGTAAACCCCATCTAATTTGATTCAATAGAGCCATTTTGATTTCTGGAGGCTTGATGCATAGAGGTAAAAGTTACAAGGTAAGTCTGTTTGGCACTGATGCTGGTGCCAAAATGTGGTTCCCTGGAATTTAGCACAGTGCACGTTATCTGATGACAGTGGATGTGTTGCATTATTTAGTGCATAGAATGTCCACCCTGCAAAGATTTATGTGTTTGTTTAGCTTTGTTCTGTCTGGTTAATTACTCACAGTCACAGAAGATCCTTACATGTATAGAGTGAAACATCAATGTGTTTTATTCTCAAAATATTTTAAAATTGCTTGCTTAATTGCTTACCAGTTGAAAAGGTGTTATAGTAAAAGCTTACCAAAGGTCTAAGGTTTCTAAATTATATTTTCCCTGAAGATCATAATGAGCAGAGAGAGTAACAGGATCATTCTAAAATTTTTATGGATGCACTCATATGCACCTAACTTTACTTCACTTCACACCATTTTCTTTAACTGACATTTATAAACATTATTTTTATTTGGTTTGTTGTAGACCCTGCGATCCTCTCCTCATAAACGCAAATGCTAACTTAAATTGAGTTCAGCAAGCCAGTTTTGAGCTGCATGCAGAGAAGATTAAAAGAAATAGTACAAAATCCTCTCCTGGGAAAGATCAAATGGTTACTGAAATGAAAGCAGCCTAAAACTGTAGGGTTTAGCCCAGAGGGGGGAGGGGAATTGGGCGTTTAGCTATAATTAACACCTTCTACTTGCACTCTCCAGTGTTTCAAATGGATTGTTTTTTATTATAGGTAGCTGCTCACAAACCTGAAATCACTTTATTAAAAAAAAAATAGAATAAAAAAATCAGCAATTAATAAAGGTAAATTCAAGCGTTCACTCTTCAAGCAATGATTCTGTAATCCTCAGACTTCTATAGTCTGCCACAAAGTCATCAAGCATTAGTTACATATAAAAAGACACTATTTCTGTGAGAATATGTGATTGCAGAGAAAAATCACAATTTTTCCTGCTTTCTTCAGTAAAAAGGACCCAAGTTTTGCTTGGGTGAGCACTGTATTAGTTTATTTTAGGTTTGAGATTAGCAACTTTATGCAAAATAAATATCTCATGTATTCTTGATGCTGTTTCTTTGATCTTCCTTTATTTCTGCCAATGTTGCTTAAAAATGTCTCAGACAGGTACCTAGAACATTTTAAATGAAGATATTGTAGCTCTTCTTTTTTTCAGTTTGTCTTGATAAAGTGCCCAAAGAAAATGAAAAGCTGAGAAGCTTCCTTACTTGGCTTGCAGAGACCTTGCTCAATGTTTTTGGTATGTTGCATGCTGGAATCTGAAATACAACTTATTTTCTCTCCCTTTTTTTAATCATGAATCAATCATTGTCAGGTCATTGCCTACTGATCATTTGGTCCCTCAGTCTGGGGCCACAAAAGTACTTGTTTTTCCAAAAAATAACTAGGTTGCTACCTTGCATCAGCTGATCTTAAAGATTTTCTGGCTTTCTGAACTTCGATTTGCATGTTGCTACTGTTACACTCCTTTGGCCTTTATAAATTCATATCCTGTGTAGATTCATATCCTGCCCCTGTAATGCTTTGCAGGCTGGTAGAATACTTCTTCAACTGGTGGAGATAAACACCGGTAGTACATCGTAAAAATAAATTCTGGTTCACATGTGCATTAAAGAAAATATCATCTATATATTCCAAAATAACAAGTCACTGGAATTCGTTTTGGAATTCTTCTGTAACTGCAGAAGTGCCTCAAAATCATCACCTTTCCTTTTGCCCTCTCCTGCTGAGCTGTACAAGGAACCTGAGAAGTGTGAACAGAGTGCAGATGTGTCCTGCTGAGTTCCCTGTTCACCACGGATCTACCCCTGAACAACACACCTGGTGATTCTGATAAACTTATACACATAACCTTACTAAAAGATTAGCAATGTTTTCTCTGTGTGACCTTTAATACCCGGAGTTTTGGGAGGATACAGTGGGTAGGGAGATGACAGATAGCACTTATTGATGCCAGTGATCCATAGTAGTGCATACTGAATTATTTCAGTGTGTGAGAGGAGATATGATGTTTAAGAAAGAAGATGATAAAACTGAGATTGTAATATTAGTTCCTTTTCTCTGTGGCTGAAGTGTATGAGATATGTAGATTTGTTTCCCGTTTTTTTTTTATTTTGCTCCTAAAGAAAGACTGTATTGACTATAAACTTATTTGAAGTAATTTCTTCTTCTGCAGATAAGGTTAATGCTTTTGAGCTTGCTCTTCCATGCCTAGGGGGTGTAACACATGTGGTAAGTAATAATAAAATACTGATCTGACTGTACAACTTTATGTAAGGCATGTGTGACTAAAACCTGAGCAATAAAATTTCCTTTCCTGCTCAGACAGAACTGTATATGCCTGTCATATTTTATTGGGTGTTAAATGGCACATAACCTTATGGATCACAACCAAAACCAGACAGCCTAGGGTATCATTGCATATTTGTCATCTTCAATGAAAACATTACAGCAGATTTCTGTATACTTGGGCAAATTGAGCTATAGGAAAGTAAACAATCATGTTGCTGATGAATATGTATGCACTTAAAACATGTGGAAACTTTAGCTGTTCAGTACTAGTGACAAAAATATCTCTGATTTAAGTAGTGACACATGCAGTGATCAGGAAGCAACATTGTAAAGCGATATTTTTAAAAGATAATTAGATACCTTTATCAGATGCAGACAAAAATATCTTACAGATCCAACAAATTAGACCCATTTTAACTGCATTAGTAATTACCATGTAATTCATTAACATCCAGTGACTAGAGCTATATGAAAGAGATACACAGAACTTCAGTTACTGGCTTAATATTAGTATCACTGTTAATAATGTTCCTCATCCTTCTGAATTCTGAAATTGTTGGTTAT
This sequence comes from Peucedramus taeniatus, assembly GCA_013400575.1. Classification (NCBI taxonomy): domain Eukaryota; kingdom Metazoa; phylum Chordata; class Aves; order Passeriformes; family Fringillidae; genus Peucedramus; species Peucedramus taeniatus. The sequence continues at coordinate 33,631 of WBNO01001778.1, read as the reverse complement.
TTTCCTACATGGTAGACAATTCTAGCAAATTGTAAAAATTATTTTTAAAATTCAAGAGGAATCACATATAACAAAATATTAAAAATAGATTGTGTTAAATATACAGTGAAACTGTGCTTTATATTCCCTTTCACAGAATCCAATGGCAAAAATTAATGACAATGATTTTAATATTAGTTATTACTGTGAACACATACAAATAATATCACATGCTGCAAACCAAATTGCACTGTTGTGTTGTGTGATAAACATTAGAAATTATACAGTTACACTTGTAATCCATCCTTTGCCCTTTCTTCAAAGTGGCTAAAATTATATTTGTTTAACAATAAATAAAGCCTTGTGACTTTTGTTTAGACCATATGGCAGCATAGCTCACTGAATAAGCTGTTTGGACACAGGAACACTGACCTTTATCAGAGATACTTTTGGTGAGGAAAGATATGGAATTTCTTTCTTTGCAAGTATTAAAAAAATATATGGTCAATGCCAAGTCATCAACCAATAAGTAACTGGGAGGGCCATGCTGATCTGGATTTTGAAGAGTGAAGTGTCATTTCTGTAAAGCCTCCCAAGGTAAGGAGATTTAATTTTTTCATATTCTTGGCACCAATAACTAAGAAGAGACTCCAGAGTGACAGTGACATGTCAGGAAACTTAGAGTGGATAAATGAAATTTTGGTGACTAAGTATAATTTACTTACACAGCACTGTGAACATTTCAGATAGCATGTGTCCACCTCCCACCTGCCAGGCATTCTAACCAGATCCTTAGCAGATGAGAGGGGCTGAGAGCAACCTGCAGCAGTCCTTCCTTAGGCACTGTCTCCTACAGTCAGGTGAGTGATACCAGTGATGGAGAACCCAGAACTCTGACATCCCTCAATCCTCTTCCTGCAAAACCACCAGCAAAAACCCTCGGTCTTTTCTCTGCCTGTAGTACCAATATTATCACTGCTTTACATTCATTAGAAATAATGTAATAAAAGTCAGGCTGCTGATGATACTTAGGCTTTCGGTTTTAGACAGCTGGTTTTGGGATGAGCTGAACTGGCATGATCCTGGGCAGGGACTGAGCTGCTGGGTTTGTCTTGGCTGTGTTTATAAGCACATCAGGTTTGTAGTCAGAGTATCTTCCATCAGAGGTGCTGATGAGGTTGAAGGAAGACAGGGTTCATGTGTGCAGTGTGGTCATCTAGTCTATAATGTCTTTGTTAGGATGATGTTTGTGGGACATACACATTGGTTTAACTCTCAAATTCCTTGCTATTAAATGCTTTTGCTTTTTGGAGAAGACTTGGGAGAATAAGCTTAAGTGGCAATAGTATGGGTGTTCATACATTTGGTGAAGATGATTACTGCACTGGGTAAAATATCAATGCCAACTAAAATATTCACTGGCATATTAGGACTCAGCAGTTGTGTAACAGAGGGTTTCTCTACTGCCTTCCCCCAGGAGAAGTGTTCAAACCTAGAGCTTTGGAGATGGGCTACACTGCTTTAAATTCAATCTTCTCTTACATGTTTTTTTAACAGCTGTGAATTTCAATTTTTTTGCTAGATTGGTTGCATGGAAATGGTAAAATGTCTGTTGAGGACTGATTTAATGATTCTGACACTTCTAACACTGTCTGAAAGTAAACTGCAACAACTGGCAATTTTGAAATGTATTCCAACATCTTTCAAAATCTTAGGTTTTGAGTAACTTTAGTTTTCATATTTGAAATGTGTCTTCCCACAGAACTGAGGTTTGAGTTGCAAAACCAGAAACAGAGTTTGCTAAACATTTTGGAAGCATGAATTTAGCTTATGAGATGTGACAGCCATGGTCTGTGTAATCAGGTCTCTGATCTTATTCCAAATACCACTTGTATTTAATTGAGGGGTACACAAGAGTTTATTTTTAAGAAAATAGGAATATTTAAATTTATTCGAGGATCACTCCTACCCTCAGACATTTTTCTTTGGTTCCTGGTGATAGCACTATTTTCAGGGTGTTTGCAGAGGTAATTTGGCTGATGGAGTGGATTAAGCCCCCACGGTTTGTGCAGCTCAGTCACTGCTGCTCCCTCTGCTGGTGGTGAAAGACGAAATTACAAAGAACTTCATGGAGTTACAACTGCTCCAGAATACAAAATAAAATATTCACAGTTTATATGTGTAAATTAGCTATTATCCACAATTTTTGTGTCAAACTGAGCTCTTTTTTTAATCTGACGTGTTCTGTGTGGCACACCCACTCCAATTTCATGTATTTTCAACCATGGTTCTGTTTATAAAGTGCTGGACTATCTCATGTAAAAAATTTCTCATTTTGAAGCAGTCATTAGGTAAAAATCAGGATGCAAGCTAGCATCCAGAATGGATTCTGCCCAAAACTCTGTGAATGTATGGCCGATACCCTGTTGCCAACAGAAATTCTTCAGAAGTACAATAACTGAAACATTAAGCAGCTTACTCAGGAGATGTATGTGCATAATATTCACATGATTTCCCAGCCAAGCCACTCTGCACCTCCTACTAAATCTTTTTTAACACAGTGTGCATGAAAGGTATTCTTATTTTCATAATATGAAAGTGGTAAAGGGCTAAAGGATTGAATTACAGTAAATTGATAATACTTTAAACTAAAACTCTCATCCAAGGCAATTGGATGCAATGTCATATTATTTTAGAATTTAATCTGTGTACCCAACTTTCACTCACTCCTACAGAAGGTGCACATGTGCATCTGTGAGAAGAATCTGAGCCTGAGTTAGTGTTTAGCACACGGCTTGTACCTTCACACAAGCAGAAAAGCACATGGCCATGCAAGTGTTGATCATTTAGACACAAGGCATGTGTATTTCCCACTCATTATTCCCTAAATAATAAGCACATAAATACCAACAGCCAAATGCCTTTAAATCTCGGGAAAATGCGTCTTTCCTCTTACCTTCAATTTTTATGGATAATGGAGCTTTCAAGGAAATGTAATAGCACAGCTGAAACTAAAGATCCATCCAAGTCTACTTAAGGCACCTTAGTGAAAAAAGGTTTGCTGGTCTTATATCAGTGCATATTGCAAAAACATTTCAACTCAGCTGATAGTCTCTATTTAAGATGAGCTTTTTGGACTAAAATAATAGGGAGATTTACATAACTAAACTACTTTTACCTCAAGAGACATTTTTGTCTGTGAGGGTACACTTGGAAGCAGTGACCTGATAACAGGAGTGCTGACTACACATTTGCATGCAGGTACACAAGGAGCCAGGCTTAGATTGGTGATCTGAGCTACTAACATTAAAATACAGTTTTATGATAAATACAGAAAAGCTTTCCAATTACTCATAATTCTTATATTGGCTGTCCAGCACAAAAACCACCACCAGTGGCAGCAACAGCATCTTTGAGAGGAATGCAATGAAAACTACAGATAGTTCCAGTTTCTTGACATAATCTCTTATTGGAGTGAGTTACTTTAACCTAATTCCAATGCATGCTTCCATGTGGGCATCCAAGGGATCATCCAAGGAAACACCACATTTTCACAATCATAGAAGAATGACAGACATTCAAGGAAAAAAAACCTTATGTTTAAATGAGGTTAAAAATTTAGTATAATGAACATTACTCAACATGTTTTTCCAGATGAAAATATTTATTCAAGACCACCACCCCCATAGCAGTTTTAAAGAAAAATAAAAGCTTAAGGACTGTCAGTTTTCTACACAGTATTTATGAGTGGAATAAAGGACATTCTTGCTCATTGTGATTTCTTGTGATATAGAAAGAAAGTCAGGATACCATGAACAGGATTTTTTTCGATTGCCCTCTGGGCTAAGATACTCCTTTACTGCAATTCCTTCTAGGTAGAGTTTGTATTTTTGTCAATCCATTATTTAACACACCAGGCAAGAAATTTCCATAGCAGGTTTAAAGCACCAAGAGAAGAAGCTCCCCAAAGCTATTCATGTCACGCAGCTTTACATGCTTCAATTAGTGCCAATTTTCTGGGTATTTTTATTTTTATTTTCTGTAAATAAATAAATAAAACCAACTTATTTTTCCCACCACACTGAACAGTCCACTTCATGGAAGGGGACTACCTTATCTTGTATCTCTGGTTGTAGGTTATCACATCTTACAGGGAGGCCATAAATAACTGCGTGGAATTTTCTTCTGTAAAGAAAAAAAGTGAAATATTTTGATACTGGAGACAGGATTCTCAAGTGTGTGTAGGGAAATTCTGTATTTCAATGAAAGCTTTATTTCTCAGACTCTTAACCCTTACTGACATAAAATTTGTATTTTACATAGTTTCTGAACAGCAAAATGACTCACAAGTAAATTGAAGTTTATGATATGCAGAAATGTGAGTTATTAATAGAGAACCTATTCTAGGACTGGGAGGTACAGGATATTTTGCACTCCAAGAATGATGTTTCTGAAGATGAATCCTTAAGGTTGAAAATATTCCAGCTGTAATCCTACTGAGTAATGCTTCCTGAGTGAAGTCATGGTATTACTTCTCAGAATTATTCAGCCCTGGAACTTGGTCATTTTACTGTCTTAGATTAGATGAGCCAATTTCTTTAACACAATTCTGCTATGGCTGCTGTTTACTTTTTTCCAAACTTTCGCTGTCTCATTATCTCGAGCATTTACTAAATGCCTGTCTGGAGTTAAAAACATATTTTATGTTTACTCTGTGTCAAGTTATCATGGGAACGCAAGGGAAAAATGAGAGAAAAACTCAAGGATGTAGACTCTGTGAAGAAAAAATAGTTGAATTCAACTGAAAGGGGAAGGCTGGCTCTTTCTAGCTCCTGCAGAAAGGCTAGCTTGCCTTGGCAGCCCTTCCCTCATGCTGCTGGGCAGGGAAGCCACCACCTGTACCTGCTGCACGGTGACAGGTCTCGCTCCACGCCCCGTGCCTGGCGGGGCTCGCACATCCTGCTCGGCATCCTGCTGCTGGGGCTGCCTGTGGCAACAGCAGCACACTCACTGCACATGATGGAGAATAATTCATCACAGTGAAGAAAAACTTGGCTTCCCCCTAGGCCAGCACTTGGTCCAAATTTAGTAATTGCTTCAGAAATCTAGTCATTAAATGCAAGATGATTCTGTTGTATAATACGCAGTTTAACGACTTCAGTTTTTTCCATGCTGCATGGATACATTTGGTGAAGATTTTTAAACACCAACAGCTTCTGCTAAGCATTAAAAATGCAAAGCGTAATATAACAGGTGCAAAAGCAGTTCTTTAATGTTCTTGTGCTTTCCTCATGAGTTAGGTGGTTACAGTATATTCCAAGAGGATAAGCTGCCAGTTTAATATACCAGCCTAACTTCCACTTAGGAACTCTGAAGCGGTGATACATTATACAGCTACTAATTTTTCTTGTTTCTTCTGAGAAAGATGAATTTTCTCTGCTGAAGTTTTCTCAGCTATAATTTGGGTTTCTGTTTCTCAAAAAAGCCTTCTGCATTGAATCAGGTGTAAATGTCCTGATAAACTATCTCTTACTGTAACCAAAAGATAAAAAGATAGTGGGTAATATGAAAGATTCTTTTACATTAGACTTGTCAGTCTACTTCCACTAGTTGCTAAAGTATAATTTAGTATTATCTCCTTTTTCTTGTTTATTTACAATGTTTTGGTTTTTTATTCTACCAGCCTACTTGTTTTATGTGATTCAAAGGATGCCTTACTGATAAATAGAGAAATGAGCTATGTGATGCTCTTCAGCAGTTACAGACAGCCAAAGGAGAGGTCTTTGCCATTATTTGAAATAGAAAAGTGTAGAAGAAATAGTGCATTTAATATTACTTAGTAAGTATGTGTCTTCCCAGACCAAAATCAGCAGTAAAAACCAGAGAGGCCAGTTTGCTTCATCCTTGCAGCTGTGCAATCAAGTGTAGTGCTTTCCCAGTCTGGTTTTCAATGGTTGGATCACAGGGGGTTTCCACTGTTTTCTGTTTGCAAAAAAGTCTACTGTTTTAAATTTACTGTTTCAAACTAATTTAAGAGTTCCTCCCTTTTGTTATAGTCCATCACTGAACTTCCAGGGGGAAAAAAATTAAAAAGAAGGGAAGAAAAAAAAAAAAAAGAACTATCAGCAAACAGGTTTGGCATTATAGTTTTCTGTAAACCTGCAGATTCTCTGCAGCTCCAATAATTATTTTGCTTATATTTTTGACTTTTCAGTTAAACATTCAGTGCTTCCTGAGTTTACTACTCTATCTTTAAAAGTGTCAGAATGTTTTTCCCAAATGGATATTTCTGAAGGATGCTTCTGAACTCAGATGTCCCATACCCATAAAATGAATAGAATTAAAAAAAAAAAAAATTATTATGTAGGAGCCACACAATTGTCCCAGATCTCCTTTCAAAAGCAAAAGCAAGTGTTGGTCCTAAACAGATTGTAACTGAAGTAAAAACATATGAAGAGTGTGGAAGGCAAGGAAAGCCAAGTGACAGCTACATGCACTCCAATGAGATTGCCAAGTCAGTCTTTGATTTTTCAGTCTGACTACTTTCTCAAGTATTTCTCAAGTATATAAAAAATATTCCAAGGCTGGCAACTGAAGACATAGAAGGAAATTTTCAACATCACAGAGTAGCCACCAATTTCTTAAAATTCAACATTGTAGAGAAGGAACTCACTAGGATATATAAAAGCTAAAATCTGTTCTCCAGGAATAAGATTACAGTGTCTTATAAAACCACTCCTTGTCTGTGAATACATTAGAATCTGGTTAAAGAAAAATAAATAGCCTATTGTTAAAATTGATGGAGAGTACAGACTAAGGGAGAATACTCCTGGATGGCTATTATTTAATTTATTTTTTTCTAATACTGTACAGAAATATTTTTAAATATATATCCTAATAAATGCAACAAATGTACTTTAATGTACATTTCATTATATGTTCTAATAACATAAATATGTAAACATTCATACAGTTTTCTAGTCATCTTGGAGCACACATAAAAATCACTTTCAAAATGAAAATCAAAATCTCGCTTAGGAATTTCACTTTCTTTAAAAACTATTAAGAATACTCATGAGTCACATCCATAGCTTGCTTCTAGCACAGAGCTATAATGCAAAGGAAGTTTCTTCTACTCTGTAGGGATTGATTCTCCCTTGAAACCTGAATAAAATCGTTCCAATGCTACCTGAAGAATCAGTAGAGGATAGCACTTCAATTACAAGTAAGAACCTGGGCCAAAAAGGAGCTCTTGGTAATTCTCACAGTGCTCATTATCTTTGGCTTTCTGCCTGAACAACTGGCATGTACTATACCAGGTGTATAAACGTTCTGCGTGGTCGTTGCGTATGCTCCACACTTGACCTCACTTGGCAGAGCTCTGCCTCCTCCTCTGCTCCTTTCCCCCTGGGAAATCATTATATCCTTTACATTTACGTAAGGCTGATCCAAACCACTTCTGAATTACAAGCCTTTAAATGGCACCCTCTTTGCAAAGGTGTGAGTGGCCCCACTAGGGACAAGGAAACAAAATTCCTTGCCCAGAATCCAGATTTTTAAGCTGTGCTTGCCTTGATTTTTATAGTAAGAATTCTTTAACAGAAGTGGTGCAGCTGAAACAAACACCAGTGAGTGCTTTCCAATTCACTCTTTATATGAGCTCATAAAAATGACCTTTGTGTGAATTTGCCAGGGAAAAATGTTTCTATCTGTAAGATGTACAGATCTGGAGATGCTGAGAATATGAACTCAAACAACATTGTGGTTGTGCATCTGGCTTATATTAGTCAGCAGTACATGATGTGATGGTGTAACAGAAGTAAAGAGCGCATGGAGGGATCGAACGCTCCGTTACCACATCTGTCTCTCTGCATTACCATCATTAGAGTGTTTAGTGCAATTTATCTCCCTTTCCATTTGGAAGATTCATGTTCCCTCCTATGAACCGGGCATCAGCCCAACCATGATGGGTTGTGTCCACAGGGGAACGCCTTCGCTTTGACACCTGCTAGTAGCCATCATCTGCCCAGCAAGCTCTGCTTGGCTTGTTTATGTTTGCAATATTTAGCCAACCAAGGAAGGAACCAGTGTGTGTTTTTCTGATATGGAAACAGGAGAGGAAACTAGGGGAAAGAAAGATAAAGGTATGTAACTCTTCCACAGCTGACAGATTTTACAACTCTGACGTACCAAAATTAACAAAGCTGGGCTCTGCTTTTAGTGAATTATAAGTAGAGAAGAAGGGTACTGCTGGGTTTAAGGCAACTGGCTAAGGCACAAGAGATGAAGTCTGAGTCATTTGCAATGGCCACAGTCTGACAGTGGACAAATCAACCTCTCCGTCCCAAAGTTACCTAAGAACTTGAGTATTTAGACTTCATGTTCTTTTGCACAGAGATCAACTTTTATTATGTTTTTGCCAGAATCCAGTACCTTGAGGCTCTGATCTCAACAAGATCATCTGATTATTATCATAATGCAAACTGTCCCATTCATGTCGCTGCCCTCAGGCCTAGATCTTACCAAAAAAAACCGCATGTAGAAAGGAATGGAGGGAAATACCTAGATGGAGGAGAGAGAATTTTTCCTTTGGGTCAAAATTTCTATTATGTTAGAAACAAATTATTGCTAATTGAGGCATAATGCAGAAAATTGGAGCTGGAGCAATTCCCTTTGTCCAGCTTCCTGGCATTAATGGCAAAATCAAAAAGCACTAAGGGATCAGAAGGTTCAGAGTACTATTGTAGTGCATGTTGTCATATCTGAAAACTTCTGGAGATGGTTGTTAAAATATGCTTTCAAGGAAGGCACAAGGATCCCTGTTTTCCCTGGCTTCTACTAGGGAGAAGAATGTAGGAGGGTCTGCACTTCTGCTAAGTCTCATCTTACTGGGATGTGTCAGGGGGTGTGATTCCTGCAGTGTGCGTAGGCGTTATCATGCAAGCTTTAATCTAGAAGCTGGCCTGTGCAGGCTGTGATGACACATCCAGTTGCAGCATACACAGATGTTAGATACAAAAGAAGTCTAATTTGAATTGGGAGATCTGGGTTCTGTTAGTGACTCTGCCATGTATTTCCTGTATTGCTCTTGGCAAGGCATTCAGAGCCTGATCCAGTCTCCATTTAATTCCACAGCACCCCTTTCTCTGGCAGTACTCTGAGCTGGATTAGACTCCTATCTTATCACTTTCCCAGGCTGTCCATATTCCTCTGGGGTATAATCTCACCTGCTCACTCCATAGGTGTCTGATATAGTTTAAACCATTTGCCTCTGAAGTGATTTGCTACTTAGGCATAGCATGAATATGCAATTGAATTAAATTCTCAATTCAGCAAAAGCCTAAACCTCTAATAAGCTTCAATCAAGTAAACACATAGTGGAGAATTTCAGGTTCTGTGTCATTAGATGTCTATACATACTCTTTAAAATTCAAGAAGGTAAATTACTTCATTGGAACTACTTAGTGGCCTAAGATGAAGCATATGTCAAAGTACCTTGCTCAAGGCCCTATTATCTATCATTAGCCATAGACATGTACTTAAAGTTAAGCATATCCTTAAGTGTATTGTTCAGTTCATCCCTAAAAGCATAATACTGATACGCATTCTAGCACAGAAAATGCACTTGAGACTAGAAAATACTAAAAGTAATCTACCCTTGATTATATGAAATGTCACAAATTATTTGTTTAATCTTTTTAATAAATCTGAAGAAACAAAGAAAATTTAAGGTCCTGTAGCCCATACTAATTTCCAGGAATCTTGGTTACATTATAACCCTTCACTTTTACGTAACTCTGAAATCACAACACGGATGTGTATTTTGAAATAATTGTGTTGGTGGTCCCTTCGTGCTTTCTGAACATCTAACAGTTAGCTAAGCAAACACACATGACTGATTAAAAGAAGAAAGGGAACTATTTTTACAGGGACCATTAAACTTTAACTGCCATCTGGCAGGGAATGATTAGAGAAGATCAAAATTAAGGCAGTCAACACAAATACTGTGTGGATACCTCAGGGAATTAATGTGGATAGAAGACGGTGGACTTGTGGCTCTGTTAAGAGACAGACAGAGAAGGAAGTGGTGAACACATCCTTTATGACTGCTGCCCTAATGGCCACATTCACAGCAACAGAAGCAGAGAAAGAAGAAATCAAAACCATCTGGGAATAATCAGACGCTTGCTGTCATAAAGAAAGAAAGTTAAAAGATTATACAAGAGCCACACCATTCTTGTTCCCCAACAAGCCAGGAAGGAAATTTTTATTGTGGAGGTGTGTTGCAGTTGGCAGGTTATCTACTGTCTTTACACAGGCATTTAAAATAGGGTCTGTAATAAATCTTTTAATTGAAAGACTTTACAGAACACAGACCTGTGGTTGATCTAACTGAACACTGGATGTCACTATACACACTATTAGTCATTTTAGAGGCATTAAAAACACAGACCAGCCATGAACTGGAACAATCCAGATGTGATTTTGAAAATCTGCTATCTTTAATTATTGTTGTTCTAGAGATAGCAGTTTCCATCAGCCAAAGCTTCCAAGCTGCCTAGACATGCACCAGTCATTTTTTACAACTACTCAGCTGTGTGCCCTGGCAATGCTGCTGGTAGGTATTCCCTAACAAGTGTACCTCGTCTGACTTCATACTTCAGGGGAAAGATTTGAGGTTTCTATAGAGAGATAATGGACTGGCTATTCACTGCAACACCTCCGAGCTGAGACTCTGACCAGGCAGCCTTTATAACTTTGCTGTTATGGCTGGCAAGAAACATTCAAAATACAACTCGCCCAAAAGTGCAACAGCCCTTCCATGAGGCAGCTCCTTGTCTGACTGTGCTGGAATAGAACCTTCTTTTCACCCCTCATGAGGTGAAAATCCAATCCCTATTGGATTGGAAACCTCTGTTCTCTCAAGCATGCGCCTTGAAGTTTTTCATTCCATGGCACTAAAAACATACACCTCTTCTGCCAGTCTCCTGCACTTACCTGAGGGTGTTTCCTCAGGTATACAATTATTACGAGGGAGCACTTTTAGGAGACTTATCTTCCCTTATCTTTAGAGGAGATAAGAAAGAGAGAAACAAAGTATCTCTGAGTCCAAGTGGTATGGAAAACAAATCGGTGCTGACAGCACACAAGGTCAGGTTAGCTGCTAAAAAGGCTGAGGAGGGAAGACAGGTGAGAGGAGGTAAAGCTTAGTTAAAATTGATGAGTAATGTTCTGTGAAATGAGGCTTATTTTTTGTTTCTTGAGCTCAATACAGTATTTTGAAGTTATCAATAACATAGGAAAAGCACATTAAGTATGTTTCAAAGCCTATGAAATCTTGTCAACTGTACCAAATTTCATAAACATGTTAAACAGCAAAATGATCAGAAATATACACATTACTACTCTGAAATGTACAGCCAGTAGAAATGTTTGGTTATTTTAGACCTTGATTCCCAACAGAATTTTTCAATATACTCATGTGTCTATTTGTCACTCTGCATCCTTGAAATGCTAGGACTCTAAAAAATGCTTGACTCTCCTGTGCATTCTTAAATTCAACATTTTCAGGAAGAGGTAAAATACAACTTAAAACAGCCTTAGGTGGTTTTTGCTAATAAAGAGAACAACTGAAAATACCTTTCCTGATTTGCAAAAATACATTTCTACGTGAACCAAGGTCTTCCTAGTGCTATTCAGCCAAAATACTATGGGTGTCAAGAGGGTTGCAATTTTTGGTTTATTTTCCACGGATCCTGGCTGCACGATAGAATATCTAAGAGTCAGAAATTATGACTGGAGACACATAGCTGGAAATTACGTACCCTGAATCTTATTTTATTCCAAATAGTATTTTATGAGATATATGCTGGGCAAAATATTCTTTTGCTTAATTGCAAAGTTATATTTTAAATTTTGAGCATAGTGGGCTGTTTAGTTGAGGCTTATAAAGACCTTTTGCTCTTTCCTAAGCTATGTCTAGTCTTTATACAGTGTAATTCTGCTAACACAAGTAATCTGTTCAGAGGGCAAAACAGGAGTCAAGTGCAGCTACAATATACTAATATGATACTAATATGATATGTATAATATATCAATACAATATAATTTATCTTATATAAAGCATTTTATAGACTAGTAACTTTAATGAACAGTATTAACATTGTTGTACATATGTGCCATTTTACAAATGGATGGGGGCAGAATATGCCTTACACAAAAATCTGTTGAGAACATAGAAAGGAAAAAGTTGTGGTGCAAAAAGCAATGCTCTATCATTCTCTTCTCAGAATATACTACAGACACAAAGCAGTGAAAAGGCACCTGAAAAAAGCAGCACAGCTCTGGTAAACTTCTGCAGTTTATTGTCCCAGCTTTGATGCAGTAACCTGTTAAGACTGCTCAGAGTATATGACAGCCTATGGCTCACTCCTGTGAACAAGGTGCAGAGCATTCATTCTCCACATGCAAAATTCCAAGCACTGAGCCAAACTGAAAGAGAAATACAGGAGACATTTGTTGATTTTTTAAAATAATACCCACAAGCATCTACAGATGTGATCCCATGTAATGAAGCATGTGGCCTTAAGCTGGAATTATTTGCAAACAGCAGGATCTCCTGGCAAAAGAGATGGCACTTGCTGTGTTATGAAAGCTGTCCCTCTAAAACCATGTTTGGTTAGCACCTATGCCCTGTTGAAATTGGCATAGATAATTCTGAGTGGGAACAATGCCAGCACGACAGATGGGAATGAATACAGGCATGCCAGAGAACCAGGATGTTCATTGAGTCTGAGTATTAGGGACAGAGACCTTTCCAAGAATTTAGAAGTGGCAGGCTGTCCAGAGTTTCTCTATGTTAGGTATGAAACATGAGAATATATGATCTCTTTTGTAACTATAAGCAAAATCTATTATAGTCATTTAAAAATAGCTCATCTGAGCCATGCAAACCATGACATTAGGCAGCTGAATTAGAGCAACTTTTTCTCTGGATTCAGACTGGCACCAGGTCCTAGAGGGCAGAACCTCTGCACTAGAGTCAAAAGGATTCCACAGGTTTTCTGCTAAGTGGTTCAGACTGAAAAGCTTTCAGATGATAATGAATATTGTTCATTTGTACACTGCCTTTCAGGCTGCGAGCTCAAAGCAATTTGCAGGGATATGAGAATTTAAACTCATAGCTGGGAGGTGTTTCATTTACAATTAAGCAGATGAACCTTGCAGGTATTAAATACAGGCTGTAGTCCCATCTCCTCTCCAACCAGGGATCATCAACTGGAAGTAGAGCCTCTGTGAAGAAGGTGGAGGAAGGCAAAATCCTTCTGCCACAGTCCTGTGTATCCTGCTTTTGCTCTTTGTGTGGCAAAACTAGCTGTAACAGATCGGTTATCCAAAATACTAATTTAGTCTCCAAACAAGATTTACTAGTTCCTGTAGGGTTTTTTTGAGCACTGAAGAGCTACATTTCCTATTTCTCTTCTCAGATTATGAATAGCCAAAATGTATTACCCAAAAAGACTTGTCCAGGATCATTTATATAAATCTAGGAAACAGGAAAAAAAACAAGTCTAACAAAAAATTCTTAGGTATTTCTGTTTAAAAGCTAAGAATCTGGTGTTGCAATTTTCCCTGCACAAAAAGCCTGTATTTCCAGAAGAGCCCACTAAGAAAACATTCTTTCATTTTGGATTTCTTCAGCTATGAAAATGTATGGATACTTCTGACAAAAAATGTCTCTCATTTGGGCAAAGTCTTGGCTGTCTGTACTGTGTACTGTAGGAAAGGTGTTAAAACTGGATTGCTGATGTTGTGCTCTAAGCAGTGCAGCCAATAGTGTCATCTTACAGCTGAACTTCTTTTTCTGTTAAATGGTGTTTAGTCCTGTTAGCAGCATAAAAAGCATTGCTGAATTTATTTTCATTTAATCCAGTGATATTTTGTAACCTAGAAATCCATGTGTATATTACCCAGTGAACTGACTGACCATTTCAGGTATGGGCTTTTGCAACACAGCCTTGAGGAATATCATGAGTCATCTGAGTAAGAAAACTTAGTTATAGTTTAGTTAAAGAAGTTTATCTTCTAAAGTAATATATAAAGAGATATATTAATTCTAAATGTTCTGAATTTTCTGTGCATTTATAAAAATTACTTTGATTAAACATCAGTGCATTGTTTAATTATAGCTTTTCCTCAAAAATCAATTTCCAAAAAGTATTGGGCAGATACATAATAATAATTTTTAAACACATGAGAGTTCACCCTGAATGTGGAAATACTGACACACACTGTGTAATAGATGTGAAGCATAAAGTGAAACTATTCGTGAACCTGACGTTTCCTTCCACTTTGGGTTACATTGCAAAGGTTAATGGTTGTACTCAATAACCTCTAATGTATTTTTCAACTTTAGAAATTCTATGATTGAATGAACTACAAATAAAAGTTACATTAAAATAGGGAATCATAATTTTATAGAAAAAAAATAACTTTTGCTGACATACAAAATTAATTTTAAAAGTAGAGGATTGTCTTCCACCTTGTGACATTCTGGGTTTTACAAAAGGCTGGGTGTATTTTTAATGTTTATACTGTTGTACAGCATCATAAAAGTCATCAGTAGAACCTGAATGCTAGACAGTAGGGCTTGTTATCCAGAGGGAAAGCAGCTCTACCAGTCTTTTCTGGCAAGGTTTCTTGGAGTCTTGATGTCATTTGCCACCAGAATCCAACAGCTTGGATGAAGATGAGTACGCCTCTTTCCCATGCTGAAATTCTGCTGAAGCAGAATGTTTCTCCTCTTGACAACATCCCATTTTGACATACATTGCTATGGTGCAGCAGACCCTACTTATAGAATCATTGTGATATTTAAAGCAGATCTTAAAGACCCAAAAATTACATGATAAGGATTATAATGATTTCCCATTCAAATTGCATGAATGTTCTCAACAGTATTAGCATACATTCCAAATCTTGCCAAGTATGAACATGGTACAATGTTTGTGGCTAATGTCATCCATTTCTAGGACTCAGGTGTTAAAATAATCAATGGTCTGTTGAGCAGAATGCTCTACAGCCTAAATTAGCTCTACTTTGTTAATTGCCTCCTGCTCTCCACTGAAAAAAAGCCATTGAGACTATAAAAAAGCCAAATTCTAGGAAAAAAAATGCTTGGGTACTCTTGGGGACAAAGATCACTAAAGAGACAGTTTCTCCCTTTCCCTTGTAAAGGAGAAGTTTATAATTTAGAGAAGAAAACTTTATCATCTGTATTCCTGTGAAGCACCTCTTATAATCCAGCCAACTCTGCAATTAAAACAACATTATTTATGTCAAAATTGGCCAACTACTAATAATCAGTAAGGTAAACAGGTATTAAGAGAGTGCTACCAAGAGAATTTCTCCTTAAAGCAGAGCCATCTAATAATGGCTTTTTTCCTTCTTCCCAGAGCAAAAATGGTTTAAATACTCTGGAGTGTATTCATTCTGCTGTATATATATATCTTCTTTCCACAAGCCATTGCCCCAAGTCTTTGAGTCCTGAATAGGAAGATTCAGCCACACAGCTGTGAATGGAAGAGGTAGAACTGAAACATGGCCCAGGCTGTGAAAAACACTGAAAACCCCTGACTTTGTAAATCAATATCAATCAATGCCCTGCAAAGTACATCATAAATCTGGATGTTCAAGAGAGCTAACCCTGAGGTAATACACCTTAAGTTTTAAAATATTTCACAACATCAGGATAATCTCAGGAGGTCTTTGATCCAATTTCATCCTTTGGGGGTATTCCAACAATTAAGAGTTATTGGAATATATTGGTTTTCCAGACACATCTCCTCTTCAAAACAGATTTAAAAAAAAGACTAGTGTGAGTGTGTGACATGTTTTGAGTTAATAATCCTCTGCTGGGAGATAAAATTTAACCTGAAGGAATAGGTTTCGATCTAGCAGCAGAACATTTTATTTAGGCTTTGGACATTTGGATTTCTCTTAACTAGCCAAGATTTCTCCTTCAGCAAATATAGAACATTCAGATATATACATTCATCTTTTATAAGTTATTAATAATAAATGTTGAATTCTGGCAGACCCTCCAGTGCAAAGCACTCAGGACATGCTCATTTATTTAGCATTGCACAGGATTGTACTTGTTCAACTGAACCAGTATGCAACTACCATCATTCACCTGTACCTGGAGGGAAACCAACCCATATCTATCCGGCAGGCATTCCAGTTTATGGGTGCTGTTCCCAGCTGCCTTATTCCCTGCGTTTTGAACAGATATAAGGCTTGATAGCACTCTAAGAAGTCACCAGAAAAATGCCATTTGTGTGCGACATCCATTCTGCTGACACTCGTGTGGTACATTCAGAGCCTGATATGTGTAGATACCAATTCATTTCAGGATTACAAAGTGAAAGTTCATGTCATTGTAGGACTGATGCATGGATCCACCAGTGAACCTAGGAAATTAGTTGCTTGGCAGTGAAGGTGAAACAGATGTTTCTTTTCTTGAAATAAAGACAAAAAGACTGGGAAAAGCTTTATGGTTCCAGGAAAGGTTTTTAGAAAGCTTGGAAAATTTGGGATGACATTTTTCCTTTCTGAGAAAGGAGAAGGCCATACTGGTGGAACCACAGCTGGTGGTCACTTGCTCTTCTTACTGCCCTGACACAAACCTGGCTCAGCAGCAGGGAATTGTAAGGCCACGGGAGCTGTGGGAGAGGACTGGCTCTTCAGGCACCATGTACTGCTCAATCATCTGCACTCTATCTTCCTTGCCAGAGGCAGAATGGGGAGAAAACATTCTCTGGCATCCTTGGCTACTGCCCACATGCATAACTGGTCCTGACAGGAAGAGACAACTGGAAAACTGGGAACCCGCTCAAAAAGATTTCCGGAAATGTGGTGAGCAACTAGAAATTACACTGTCTTTAGTGCATTGATGCCCTTCCTTGGGGACCTACCAGCAGGTCAGCCATAGGATAGGAAACGGGGTGAGATTAACAAGTGTTTCTTCATGAAGATCTGCTTGAATTAAACTCGGCATGGCCCCCAGAGATCAGAAGATCCCCAGAACAGCTCTTCAAAATCCTCCTGAAAGGAACAGCTGAGTCACATTCACAATACAGTATCAGATGTTATGCCTTAAAAGCAACAATAAACCAGTGTTTAACAGCGGTTTTGACACTGCTCACAACAAATGGCTTGTGAATGCATCTTTTAAAAAACATTCTGGGGTGGGAATTGTGGCAGAAGAGAGCGCTTCTTTTGTGAAAGAAGAGGGTTTCTGTTTAATGCGGTTTTGAACTCGTGTGACATTGTGCTGTGTGTACACAGGAGTGTAATTTTCACTTTCTTCTCCATTCATCAGAGCTGGGGGAAGATTTGTTTCATGCTTGGAGGTCCAGACCTCCAGTTTCTCAAGGAGAAAGCACGTCTCTAACTGCTGTGCTTCCTTCCATGAGGAAGTGAATTTCTTTGTTGCAGACACCCTGCTGGCTGCTGCACTTCCTAAGGTGAAGGAAGTCCTTTCATCCTCAGAAAGGGGTACTCTGAATGTCACTGTGCAGCAGCATGTCACAGTGAAGTCATTCCAACATTACAGCATTTGCCTCTGCTTCATGGTTTTATTCATGGTCATGGAAATACTTATACCCACAATAGCATATGAATTTTTTTTTTTTTTAGTGAAAAGTTCTGCCTAACCATTGAAAAGTTTTGCCATTGATATTTATTTCTTAGTATTTGTCTATGGAAGAACCATGTGGCAGACACTGCAGAGCTGCCCATGCACCTCAGTTCCCAAAAAAATGTGTGTAAGCTGTGATAAGGAAAAAAACCTAAAAAAACAAAACCACTGGCTTATAACCTCTTTTGCTGGCATTTACAGACTGACTTTTTACTGCTCTGTTACTAAGACTCTGGATGCACGCTGGACCCAAGCCAAGCTTGCTGCTGGATTGAGGCAGGGAGCAGAAGGCTGGGAAATTCAAATTGTACTGCTGTCTCTCACCTTCGGACCTACGACTGAGGTGTCCCCTGTACCTACAGATCAGAATACACTGCCTTGTAGGTTATAAAAGCAACATTATGGTTAACACTGGTATGCAGCTGTTGAAAGCTCCTATTGATCATGTTTGTTGAGGGGTGTTCAGGTTGCTGACATGGAGCATATCTCAGCTTTGTGGCACCTGTGGATTAACCAGGGACAGCAACATCAGTCGTCCTGTAAGTTTGCCGGAGTCTAGCACCCATCCTGAGACTGTTCCCATCCCGAAATACACACACAGCCCCTTACCTGGTCCATTGGAGACCGCTTGCAGCACATAATTTTAGAATTCATTTTTATGGCGCAGGTTGCATCCAATGAAAATTGTACAACTTAGAGAAGTGTTTCCCAGTGTTTTACTTGCAAGGTCGATTTTTCAGCATCTTTACTAGCTGGCACTAATACCACTTACAATAGCAAATGACCATTAAAATAACGATCCCGTTATCAAACAAAAAACATTAAAGCACATGTAAGTGATTAAAGCGAGAATCTCAGGAACACATGCTCAGCTCAGTGATGATAATCCTATTTCGCTTAATCTTGATTAAAAAGGATTCTTTCGTTATTTGGGTGTGAATACGCTCATCGCGCAGAAATCACTAATTGAACAGTGGGGGCTTTTTGCACACACCACACACCAGGTGTGCAAAAGGGACGCGCCCCCTTTCCCTGCCGTGACCCGAGCCCCGGGGAGGGGGCGCGACACCGGCACTGACACCGCCCTCGGCAGCCCCACCCTTAACGGTGACACCCTCACAGCGCCACCCTCACGGCGCCACCCTCACGGTGACAGTCTCACGGCGCCACCCTCACGGCCGAACCGCCCCCGCGCGCGGCGGGCGCTCTGCGGCTGCGCGGGAAAGCGGCGCACAAAACGCACCCCACGCCCCCCGCCGCCACCAATGGCGCCGGCACAAAGTGACCTTGGCCGCGCTCCGCCCCTTCCGCCGCCCGG
>WBNO01001772.1:21595-65649 GCA_013400575.1 Peucedramus taeniatus | reverse complement strand
TCTTTCAAACCAAGACACTTCTATAACACAAAGCCAAAACTCAGCATAAGAAATGTTTAGTCCTATGCAAATTTTCTCTTTCAAAACCAATTTTTTTTCAGCTTGGTGATGCATGGTACAGATACCTATTTTTCATTATAAAGTGTCTATGATGTACTATCATGAGAAGACAAAAAGTCCAGACCTCTGACTGGGTGGCTAAAACCAGAAGTACTTAGGCAGCCCATGTAAGCAATGGTGGCTTAAAATTTAAGGAAATGGTGATGAGTAGCAATTTTGTCTCAGAAATAAGCTTTAACTATGGAAAGGCCTTTTATGATGAGATTCCATATGTTATTTTAATTACCATTGGGTCACTATCTTTGGAGAAGGTAGTGACTTGCATAATACATATACATAATAAAAAGTGAGTGAAATCACAGTAACCAGAGAGGAAAAGGATATTTCTGTGCACTTCCAGAGCATGTATTAACCATAAAAGGTGACAGCTCATCCCTTTAATGCATGTAGGTATGGAAATCCCATTATATGCAGCACTTCTTTCTGCTGCCCTTCAGTACTACACGACTATTTTTATTGCTGCCTGTGGCAAGCAAGTACGCCTGTCTCATTTTACACAACACCAGAGAAAAAGATTATCAGGTGCTCATGTAGCCTCAGACGTAGGTGTCCAGTGCTGAAATCCTAGTTCTTACTTTGATTTTCTCTGCAGCTTAGCACACAACCTCCTGCAAGCAGAGACAAGCAGTGTCTGTCTGCATTCTGCATCAGTAGCTGCCAAGGTGCTGCAGCACATTGACTTTTCCTAAAGATCCAACTGAAGTGGCTATTTGTTGGCCCAGCAGAGTGAGATGTCTGCTTGCAAAAGATCTATACATAACTTTATGCTTATTTCCTCATCAGCAAAATGGGGCTAACCAGACTGTGCATGCGTCAGAGAGGATTTGAAAGCTTTAACAATGTAGACAAGCAGTCTATGAAGTACTTATGTATTATAGAGACAGAAATCATGAAGTATACTCCAGGAAGTTAAAAGTTAAGCACTATACAAACATTTACTGCAGCCAAGCTTTAATACCTGTAATATAGCTTGAGGAAGGAACAGCAAACAAATTTGGGCCTTGGAGTAAAATGTAGCACCACTGCTTATGTGTTTCTTGTGTTGTAAAATCTAACAGAATTGGATTAAACATTATCACTTGCTCTTTAATCTTGGTTTTACAAGGTGTTGGTCCCTTGACCTGATTTTAAAGGATTTAAAACTCAAACCTGTTATCCTTAATAGCAATTCTAAACTTCAAAGCTTTGAAGGAGGAAGAGAAAATAAGATCTGCTGCATAGTGGTTGAGATTAGAATTCTCAGTGAGTATTAATTCCTGTCATGTTCAGAAAGACCTATATGGCTACACGCTGGGAAACATGACATGCTGTTTGTGTAATTGAAAACTGAGAATTGAACAGGTAGCTAGGAACTTTGGCTGTCCTGCTTGAAATTAGATGTATACAACAGTAATAACACACAGATCTCAGGTTCAGACTGGAAAACAGAAAGAATAACATAGACTACTTAGCCCAATATGTTTTCTGAAATGCTGCTTAAAATTAACTGTGGGGAAATAACAACCCTGCCCTGATAGTAATCCTCTTTTCCGTTTTTCTCCTACTCAGTAACCAGAAGCTAAAAGTGGTTATTTAGGACTTTTGTTCTTATTGAAAAGGGTAAACTGTACTCCAAGGTGGAGGTGAATTGTTAGCAAGAAAAACCTACAATGACATGGGTTTCTTTCAAGAGCTCTTTTATTTATCAAAAAAGCAGGAGCTTTTGCAAGAACCACAGGGCTCAAAAAGCACCAAAAATCACTTTGCTTACAAGTCAGTTGTCTTTATCCAGTCACCATCTCCATCAGAAATCTTCTTTTTCAATTTTTAATTTGGACTGTGTTAGAGATGCTTCTCTGCCACTTCTAGTGCCATGTTTCCTGAGTGAATATCTTTTAAAATAGGTAATTTTCCCAAGTTAGTAGCACCATCCTGTGAGGATTTCCCAAACCCTCTGAAAAGCATCATATTGCAAGCAGCTCTGGTAAGCATAAAACGAGCTTTCCTACTTCCACTACAAAGTTTGAGCTGTTAGCTAATCCCAGGCACACTCCCTGTTATGTACAACTCCAACACTAACTCTTGGCATAATATCAATCCCCCCTTCTGACTTAGGAGTACACATACTGGATAAGGACCTATCCCAGGTTTTCAGTAAAATATTCTTAAAATCTCACAAGTTGAAAGAACTTGTCAAGTTTTAAGGACTGAGTTAGGGAAAGTAGCTCCAGAGCTATCACAAAAACCCCTGAAGTGGGGGGGGACTGTTATTTTTGTCAGTCCTTAGCAACAATTGCATGGCTTTCAGTGAGGGATTTGTCATAGAAAGTGCTTTTCTGGGACCTGCTGGCCAGCAATTGATGTGAAAAACTGAAAACCAGGCTAGCAGCAGCAAAGAGCAGTGAGCTCCCTCTCTGGACATGGTGGTGGGCGACAGAAGGCAGCAAGAGCTGGCTTTTCACATGGATATTGCCTAGGAAAACTAGTCTCATTCCTATTTCCCATTTGGCTGACAAGCTGACTTTGTCTGCTTGTTCAAGTTCTCCAGTTACAATGCAGAGGCATCAAGCCTTACCCTGAAGGCTTTGAATGAAGGATAAGAAAAAGAAAGGAGGGAGAGAGGCAGACAGTGGGAGAGAAGACAGGAGAGAATTGGAAGTGCAATGTGGCATGTAAGAGGAAACCAACAAAAGAAACAAGAGTTACAGGAAATTTAAAACCTAGAAACAAAGACCCACAAAATATTAAAATGTCTTTCAAAATATGCACTAAACCCCTGACTAGCTGGATTTTTTAGTAACATAAAATTTCTTAGCTCTTTTAATCATAGTAAGTCCACAGTGTGATACAGGAAGAGATAACATGATTTGGCACAGATTCCTAATGTGAGACTAGGAAAAGATTATGTCCTTCACTAAAGGAAATAAAGGGGTTGCTATTCTGTTGAATATTACTTCTTTATTTCATTTCTCAAAGAACATAGGTCTGGTGCTGAGATATCACTTTTTCTATATCATAACCTCTGAACAATCTTCTATACTCTGCAAGATGTTATTTTACAGAAACATAATCAGCATCCCTAAATAAAGATATGTGATGGAAAACACCAAAAAAACCCCCAAAACCATAATAACACAACAACAACAACAACAAAAAACCCCAACCAAACAAAAACCAAAACCAAAACCATCCAAAATGAACCCAAACCAAACCAAACAAAATAACCAAACCAAACCCAAAACCGAAACAAGCCACAAATTCCCAAAATGAGTCTGAAAGCTTTGTGTTAGAGTTGGCTCCATATCCAGAACACTTCTACTAAACATTTTCATTTATTATTAAAAAGAAACCTAACACTTCATAGAAAATAAAATGCTATCCACTGCACATTTCACCAGTATTAGAATATTTTCCTCACAGTTTCTGAAACTTTACAGGCATGAAAGACTTTGAACTTCTACTTTTGTCAAAGCTCTGAAATTTAAGGCCTATTGTTTTAACAACTAATTTCTGCGTATTTTGTGCAAACACGTTTTCCCAAATGTCTTCAGTTTTTTATAATTTCATCTTTTATAATTTAAATTCTGAGCTTTTTCAGCAGTCAACAAAATATGGTTTGCATTACAACTCTTCCCTCAAATTCCTGAAAGCTAACCTTTTCCTTTAAAAAAATCAATTTATATGTAAATTATCACACATCCTTCTACAGCCCTAAATATTTCCCCATGTAAACCTTTTCAGCACAGATGCTCAGTATACCTGAACCCACTGAAAGTGCATTGGTTTTGATAATTCCAGTTTTCTTCCTTTCACCAAGACTTCCTGAGTGAGGGAAACCAGCAAAATTACCAAGGCAAAAAACCACTCAACAAAACAGTCCATTTTTTTCTTTAATCTAAATACTGCTGAAATACATGTATAGGAAGAAGTGAAATGGATACTAAGCCTCCCAAGTAGCTATTGATACTAGAATCCTATGAAATAGAAAGTACAAAAAGGATTCCCAGTTGCACATCATATCCCATATCAAATTCTGGATGACAATCAAACTTGATAGCAAACCATCTAACAAAGTAACCCTGAAATGAGCTCCCATGGCAGTGCATTCAGAGATGCTCTCTTCTTTACTGTGAAGAAAAGTGCTGATTTCTTTGATTGCAACTGTTCAGACTACTTTCTAAGGATTTGAGAACTTACAGGGATAGATTTTTGAGTTGTGGTAAATCACTCAGAGTCCATTTCAAGATAAGATATAAGGTTAGAACTATATGTTTTCTTAAAAATATAGCCTTCAATAACAGTACAACATGTACAAAAATAAAAAAATAACAAAGTACATTACAAGAAATGTAATAGAATCGTAGAATAATTAAATCATAGATTCATAGAATGGCCTGGATTGGAAGGAACCTTAAAGATCATCTAGTTCCAACACCTGCCCTGTGCTCAGGGACACCTTCCACTAGGCCAGGTTGCTCAGACTCCCATCCAGCCTTGATGCTTGATATAGACAAGAACTGATATGAGCTGCAAGAGTAACAACCATTTCTATTCTATTACTGTAATGTGATATAGCATTTAAAGTACATTATTCTAATGGGTTTAGTCTTGGATGTCAATATGTTTGTCTGCCCTGGAGTATTCAATATTCAAATAACTTAAATATTCCTTCTTGATATGTGGTTGGCAATATTATAAAACATCTATAGCATCAAAAGGTAAAAGCATAGACCAGTATTTCTTCTTTTCAAGGTTCAAACCAACTGTTCTAAAAGAACATGATAACAGAAAGTGCTTGGTAGTGACCTTTTTCAGTCTGCCTCTTCATTTCATATTCATTTCCTTAAAATATATTTAAGGGGGTAAGAAGAGCAATGAAATGAACTTTGAAGACGTAACCTACTTAAAAACAAAAGGAATTTGTTTTACCTGGAAGCATTTCTTTGTACTGTCTTCCTTATAAGTGGTTCTTCACTGTCAACGTGCAAAAAAGTTTTAGCACCAAAGCTAGTTTGATCTACCTTCAAAAGTAACATTGAATGACCTCTATATTGCAATACCTAAGCAATCAGCAGAATGGTTCCAAGTGAACAGAGATTTTCATATTCTCATCAGTAAAGTGGGTGAAAGAGGAAAAAATAAATTTTAGAACATGTTTCCATGTCTTAATAAATATATGCTGTAAAATCACAACTGACTGATATACTCAGGAAGAGTATCCACATTAAAGAATACCTGTTGAATGCTTATCATGGCAAAGCATTTTTGAAAGATAAGAAAGGGTGTTAAGTACTACTTTTTGCTTAGAGTGTGGTCAGGTCCCCCTCAACACAAATTAAGTTTATTTCCAGCATTTTATTTGAAAATAATGTCAGCTATTCAGGCTAAAATGTAATTACCTTTAAAATGGACCTATCAAGTATGAGTAACTACCCATTCTCATAAAAAACCCAAAAAACCAAACCCTTAAAGAAAATTCAAAATGCAGGCAAATTGTCATAATAGTGGGCACTTCTGTTCTTCAGTGCTATGAAATACAGACTGTGGTGAATAGAAGCTTTTTAAGGCCTGGGTCTTGTGCTGTTTTGTGGAGAGATCCAAGATCCAAAATCCAGCTACCCACAGTGGGAGAAATGACACCTCTGGTAAATTATATGCAAAACACATATCCCAATTACCTTACTCAGCAGCAGGTTAATCAATGGCAAGCCCAATGGGCAGTATTCATCTGTCTTCTGAGACATCTGAGCCAAGGACAGAAGATTGAGTACAAGAAATTTGGAGTTGAAGTGGGATTTCTGACACCGTTAAACATTACATGGGAACCCTATAGTTAGGAAAAGGTTTTCCACAGTAATGATGTTGAAGAATGAAAGGAGGCTGAAATTTCAGTCCTTTCTTCTAACTCAGCCTTCCCATACCTAGGTTCCCTCTCCGATTTCTCTGTACAACCAGAGAAGAGACACCAGTCCACTGGTATTGAAACACCAATATCCTCAAGACCTGAGCAATACAGAGCTATACCTATGCATGACAAAGTAGGTGCAGAAGGCAGGCTTTTCTAGGAAAGTGCTGCAGCTATCAACAGTTACAGCAGAAGCACTGTGATGTGAAGCAGAAATCACCAAGGCCTTTTTGGGGGAACCACATCCTCTAGGCTGCATTAGGGATGCTCCATGATTAACCATTATCTGCAACTTCTGGTGATTTGGAGAAGTACCTATGTTTTGTGATTCTGATTTGGTCAGTACTGCTTTCAGAGGTGTGGAAGTGTAAAAGTTAAAGGTCAGAAAATAAGGTGTACCTGATGGAAGCTCTATTTCTCCAAGAACAGGGCAGCAAAATCATGTAAAACCTCAAGAACCACATTTTCAAATGCACATGCTTAAATGCTCTCAAATTCTTTCACTGGATCTTGGTTTACAAAAACCCCAAACCACCTTGCAAGATTTTGCATCTGGGGGCTGTGACTATTCATATCTTTCATAAGTGGGCATAGGGTGCCATAATGCACTTCCACCAGTGGGTTGGTATCTTCAAGAGAAGATCACTTTGTTTTGCTCTCCTTATTTTATTTGACACCATCAATTTAAAAAAGAACTTATGTAAAAAAGGACTAGTTTAAAAGAGTACTGTAAAAACTCAAAAGGCATAAACTGTTCTTCATAAGTATAAAGATTTTTATCAAAATTTTGGAGCTTAGGCCTCTCAGACCCTCTTGACCTGCAGTACAGTCACTGGAAATGTCAGCAGAAGAGTACAGTTTTGTATTTCAAAAATCTGCTACCAAACTCCAGCATCTTTTCCTTTTTGTCTTTTGAAATGGCTCTAGATATATTTTGCCTGCTTCTCTCTATTCCTGAAATATCACTTTCATCATGCAAGTTCAGATGATTTTTTTAGTATAAAATTAAGGTCTAGTGACTTTTACATTTAAAGAATGAATTTCATCAATAGAATTTCATACCTCTATTACCAGGTCTGTCTAAATGCTTGAATTCTCACCATGTGTATGCCAAGTTTGAAATGAACACTTTGGTTTCCATGAAGTCTTCTATTACAGAAGAGTCATTTTCATATGATCTGTTATTATTTACAAATATGAGAGCAGCTTTCAGTATTCCCTAGAAATGTAAAACAGCAAGAAGCTGATTTGTTGAATTGAAAATATTTTACATGGACTTGGTCCAAATGGCTCAGAGGCATATCAGAGCCAGAGAAGACACACATTTCAGAAGTTAATCAGGACGAAAGCAACACTATGTTTCTGCACAATCAGTAGTTTTGAAGGGCCACTCATGAACAACAAATACATGTAAGATTCCCTGCTGCATAAACTCTTTCATCAGCTAACAGTTGATTGGTAGCTGCAAACTAACTCCTAGCTATGATTCATAGTCAAAAAAATGCAAATACTTTACAAGCTTTAAACCCCCTACCAAGGGGGGTTTATGTGTGTCTTTATGCCACACATAAATACTATATATGGAGAAAGTAATATATTTACAGTATATGGATCTATACTTTTAGAGAGATGGAAAAGAATTATTTAACATTAAATTCCATATTGGGGCAAACTCAGAAGAGTAGCAAGGGGATTTATATGGATCTGGAAACAAAAAAGCAGTTAAAAGTAAATGTAACCAAGGAGAAAGGCTCTGTAAGAATCTTCCATCAGAACTGGGAGTGGTAAAGGGAAGGGATCATCCTGCTAGCAGCTGATTCCTGGAGGATGGAGACTGTATTTCAGGTCACAGGTTTCAAGCATCTTAGAACATGGCCATGAGAAAAAAAGATTAATTCCCTAGTAAATAGAATAGATTAGACTATTTCAATTGGAAGGGACCTACAATGATCATCTAGTCCAAATACAATGTTTGCATAGCTGCAAGAAGTCTCTTCCTTTTAATTCAGTGGAAAATTTCACTCACAGAATGGAAAGCATTTTCAGGAACTAACCAAAACTTGAACTTCTTTGCTATGAACATCAGTATAGGCACAGCATGATTAAAGAAAAGAAAAAGCAGCACTAAAATAAATTTTAGTCCTGTCTTCTAGATAAAATAAACATTTTGTGTTTCCTTACCTTGGGACTGCTCACATAGTAGTCCTCACTAGTTGACTTTGACTTCCTCGTAGAATTAATTTCCTGTTCTTTTAAATTATTAGTCATTTAGAGCACTCATTTAATTTAGTTCTGAACTAATTACACTGGCTTGTTTTCACCTTAATATTATACTTTGCATCTGATATGTGATAGTTACCCCAAGATAACAACCCAAATTTTGACAGTGAAGCCCTAAATTATTTTTACATTTTCTGCTAGAGAGGGACTAGTTACCAGACTAGCCCTAAAACTGTCCTCTGCCACCAAAACAGAGTGTACATGCATGAAAATGTGCTGTCCCAATAATCACCTGTTTTTACAGAACAGGAAAGAGTTTTATCACAAAGGTAATGCATTCAATTCAGTTTTAGTCCTATTTTTTCCTTTTCTCTACTTTTGCAGAAATTCTTGAAGTCTAGTCTCCTATGATGAAAAGTGAAGACTGAAAAATATTGAAAACAAGTAATTTTATCAAAACTCTCATCTTAAGTCAGCAATGCAAATGGCAGGCTGTTTTCCCAAAACTTAAACAGCAAAAGATCTGGATCTGAATAGTTGCATTAAAATTGGTTATTTGCAGTACAAACACCAAAAAGCTTCCTGCCTTCCTCCAAGCTTTCTTGGGATGGAATCCCTTGGAGAGGGCACTATTCAAAAACTACAAAACTAAAAGACTGATATTTTTGATGGAATGTAGCTGCCTCTCTTGAAAAATTAAGCCTTTACACAAAATTTTGCTTTCTGCCTTGACATCTGTTTTTGTTTCATTCTTCTCTACATGCTGATCAAAACCTTTATGTACAGAACCCTTGTGTCAATGACACAAAGACTACAAAAGCAAAATAACTGGAGGGATCCTGACTTTTCAGTGAGAAGGTTGCATTTTTAATTTCTTCCTCAATCATTCTCCAAGAAATCTTAAAACCAAGTAATTACTCACTTTCCAGGCAATTTTTAATTTAATACTATATTTTCACCATCTCAGCTACTAGGCCAAACAGTAAAAGATCCCTGAAAATTATGTAATTTTCTGATATTTTAAGTCCTGCTTTAACTGTCCCTTTCAAGTCAAAGGTCACCTCCAAAAGATGGCTCTGAAAGGAGATTCTGAAAGCTTTCTCTCAGATATTTCAAACTGAAATCTGAGAAGTGGAAAACAAAAGACTTTGTGGGTAGCCTCAATGTGAAAAATTTACTGTGCATGCAGGTCAGAAAATCAATGTAGCCCACAATTTACTGCTGTAAACTTTCACTCATTTAACTGTTTTGTGTTCAGATTGAACATTTATTAGGGATGTTTCACTGAATATAAAAATTCCTTTAAACCAATGGAAAAGAAATTTATTCTTTCAGCAATTTATATTCTTACTAGTGGTCTATGTAGAAGCCTATTCAGGTGAATATATATATACAGGTGAAATATAGTCAGATGTTGACAATTTTGTAATAATACATTTGATTTCTCTTTAAAGTTTCATCTTAGCCTCATCCTGAAGGGCAGATAAATACTTACTGCTTTTTCAGGACCATGCTTCAAAGTTGTTCTTTATCCTGTAAACCATAATGATCTCATAACCAACAATTTACAAACACTTACTTATCATCTGAATCCTACAAAGCCTCCAGCTTTTACCAGCATATACTGTCTTAAAAAAGGTGTAACTCAGACACTAAGATAATCAGATTTTCAGTGAGGGTTTCTGCTGACCTCAGCATTTCTGCATTCCTAGGGTGAGAACAACTGAAATGGTTCCACTGACCTACCATGTGCTTTTGCAAATATAGGCAGCTGCCCCCCTTCATTCCTTTCTCCCACTCTTCTTTAAAGAGAAGCTTTTAACACCACAAATTGCCCAGGGAGAAAGCACTGTGGTTTTGGCTCATTCAGCGTTCTAACACGATCCTCTGTGGATACCCACAGTACCTCCTCTCTCAGAGGTCTCTGTTAGCACCACTCCTGTACAGAACCTTACACCAACCAGTGTGCCAGCCTGGCTCTCTCACCAAGCCCAGTGCTTTTCTTTATGAAGTCGAGTCAGGAAAAAAACTTAGACCCATGATTTTCTTGTATAGAATAACAATTTACTGTGTAGGGGATATTCAGCCACAGGCATACAAAATCTAAGGATGTAGGTTCTTCTCTGCTTATTTTTTTACTTTTCTGGGTCAGTGTTTCTGTTAAAAATACCTCAGATCAGCAAAGGTTTTAGTGTGCCTATCTGTGAAGCTGGTCAGTGCAGCTCCTGCAGATTTCACAACTCATTAAAACAAATTACAGTCTCAGACATATATTGTCTCCAATTAGCTTAATAATAATATAGTTACAAAACAAGGGGAGACAACAACAACCCCAAAACCCCCATGCACAGCTACTGAGCTTGTCTTTTCCCACAGCTATATCCTATTTCTGTGAAGGCTGCAGTTTAGTTAGAAACTTACTTCAATTTGTAATGTGTGAAAGAGAAGGATTTTAATCCTCCTTTCCGTGAAAATAGAACCTCAACTTCAGAGCTGTGGCCTAACTTCTATAATCCTTTGGGTTTATATACTTCTACTTCTCTGAAAAGAAAATAATATTTCCCTTCAGTGGAAAAAAAAATCCTTAAAAAATTCCTTAACTTGAAATGTAAGAAAGTGTGGTGATAGAATTTGAAGAAAATACAGAGGTTTTAGAAAAAGAAAAAAATTCAAACTTTTATGGTATATTTCACTAATATTAATCTAAAAAAATGCTAAGGAAGAGACAAAATGCAGTACATACATAAAATGGAGTCTTCATTGTGACAGGTGTCTGATTGTGTCTTTGTGTTGCTGAAGCACCTTTATTGTGACCATTTATTTAGAAAGTAATTAAAAATACACTTATAGGACTAGGTGAGTTGGCTGTCTGTCCTGAACTCATTAACAATATGTTGGGTTGATATGCCAAATTGACATGGATGCCCATCCAGTCTGTTACAGTAAAACACAGCTTTCTTGATGGGAGATGCAGCTGGTGTGTGATAGATTTCATTCTCCTTCATTGCAAAGGCAAACAGCTTATTTTAAATTCTTTTCAGCTGAAATCTTCTAACTGTTAGAAATGGCTAGGATCAGCCTCCTAAATCTCCAGTTATAACTCAAAATAACTAGTTTGACTTAGCACCAAATGGGATCAAAGCACTCTTAAGTCATGGAGATGGGATTTATCTCATCTACCTATAGATGACTGTGGACATCTACAAGAAATCCGGTTTTCCAGGCCTCCTTTTTTTTGTGTTAGTGAGAAGTAGGAACTTTAATAGATCTATTAAAGTACTTTGTGTCAGATGTCTACCTAAGACAGGAGGAGAATGGCACTCTAGAAGTACCTATTCTTTTTCTATAAAGGAACCTTGAATGACTACTTCAGATACTGCCAACACATTTAAGATGTCTACATGGATGAGAGCTCTTTTTCCACAGATTTTTGCTGAAAGAGAAAAGAGAGCTTATGAAATTTCCTTCTATGCTTCCCTGAGTGAATGAGTATTTACAGTACCTTTCACAGTAAAGGCAAGCAGGTTAATTTGAACAACTGATTTTGGAAGCTGCTCTCACTTCACCAGCAGTTCACTACTAGTACTCTCCAGTTGACACTGGGGACTGGAAATTTCTGTTACCAACTCTCTGGAACTGATTTATCATCTTCTACCTTCCCCTTTGTGCACCTGTCTTCAGTCTTAGCATGCACCTCACTGTTATACCAGAGTACACAAGAAAAATCTTAGTGCAACTCAGAAACATCTATAATTGTATCGATACACACCTCCTAAGCCTTTTTTATTTGGAAGAAAATGTCTAGAACCAAATAAAGATGGTAGTGTCCATTCTTCTGTATGATTACATTCTCTTTTTTTACTACAGCATCACTTCTACCTGTTAAAGTAGACCTGAATAAAGAGTAAAACTAATTAGAAAATAAATATGAAATGGAGAAATGTTATTCTCATTTTTTTTTGAGTAATTTCTCTTTAAATTTCTGGTTCTGGCTCTGCATTTATGACTAGACTTGTACTAAACATGTACAGAAAGAATGTAGTTTAAAATCACATGCAAGCAGACAGCTCCTTCCACCAATATAATACTATACTGGCAACTTGGGAATCCAAGGGAGTCTTGGGTAATGATCATTTAGCGTTGCTTTTCGTTTAGAAATTCATCTCTTGATTCAATGAGGGGAAACAGACAAAATGTGATAAATCTCTATGTTGGTTTTATTTGGCTTATTTATTTTTTTATGCAGCCTTCAAGTTGATTTACAACATTACGTTCAAATAACTTGGTGGTGGCAGTCTTTGTTGCAAAACAAATGGATCAAATTAACTATCCTGTGTACTACAACTCTGGACAACAAAGTGCCAAACAGTACATGGGTGGGTTCAGCACTTTTAAAATGTTTTGTATATACCTTAATGCTTACTTCAGCCACTGATTGATTAGACCATAGTTATCATGTAAGAGGATTGACTCCATTACAAGGAAAAAGAAGGAAAAAACCCCATAGCTATCAAGTACTTGGACCTCTATTAATACCATCTGAGAAACACTCACTATAAATGAGAGCCTGAAATGAGGGACAAAGGTGAATTTTTTCAATGCTAGTAATTAATTCTTGCTTTGCATAGGGTAATTGAGGGCAATCACAGAATATTGCATGTCATTTCATTATTGGGCCATCAGATGGACTTCTACTTGCATACCCTGGTAAATGTGTTAAATACCTTGGCTGCTGTAACCATGTTGAAGATAAAAGGCTCCTTAACCTTCCTGTCAGTCCCATCTTCCCTTTAAATGTTGTCATTCCCATTTCACCTTTTTTTTTTAAGACTTAAAAAGAAATAAACAAAATGCAAAATCTCACGCTTTCCTTTGTTTTAATATGAAAAAAGTGTCAGAATAACTAAAATAAAAACATTCTGGAACAGCATTAAATATGAACTTACATTGTAATGAAATTCCCTGCCTGGGATGTTCATGCTGTTGTGGTCACCACTGTCATAACCCTTAGCTTCCTTTTCCTATGTCTGTTCAAATCCCTTACCCAGCTGCTCAGCACTCAAAAGTAGGCTGTGACAAAAAAGAAAGGCAGCTGCTAGATAAAACCAGAAAAATAACAGTTCTGTCTTGAAAATCAGAAACCAGGTTGCTCATTTCTTCATTAATTCCATGAAGCCTCCTACAACATAAAGTACAATTCCATTGAAAATTTAAGTGACTTGTTCTGAAAATTTTGACAAATGTATTTTTAAACAGACATTTCTGTTAGTGTTTCACTCAGTTGTGATACTTTCAAGGCCCCCATACATTACTTGGTTGAATATACATATACATTTTTCCAGTGTAATTTGTGAGGTATTAAAGATATGCCTGCTTTAGAATTTTGAAACAAATCTTATGTTCACTGTGACTGAGAGTACCTTCAGTTAAGTCCTACAAATTACCTCAGTTACTATAATTATACAAGTATGGGTCTTCAAAACACGTCATTATACAGTGGCACCAGATTAACCAGTGACACCCACCTTTCAGAAGTTTAAACAAAGAACATAACTTCTGTAGATTTCTTGTACAACATGAAGTTTCTGCAATCTGCTGAAATAAAAGTTCTGAACCTCTGGAAGTGCATCTCTTTCTCCTCATTGACTTTGTGGGGTTCTAGGGAAAAGGTTTACTGACTTCCATATTCTGTAAAGATGCCTAAATTACTTAGAATTAATCTTGGCTCCAGCAAATCAATGAAGATAATAAGGATTCCTATGAGTAAAGTCCTTCTATAATAAATACAACACAAATCTAGTGCTTTGAAAAGTTTCCATAGTGTGTACAATATTGTGCAGTGCTGTTCCCTTTGTGATCATGCCCGACAACAAATGGTTGTGTGATCAGAGAATCATAGCTGATATACAAGATAATGAACAACAAACTGTGGATAAAGTAGGACCTTCTTTACCAATGTAACACAAGAATTTTTGTTACAATATTTTCAAATAAAGAGAGCAATATTTCAGTCTGTGCTCCCTTTGTGCCACACAGACAAAAGACGCAGCCTTGGTCACTTGAGATCATAGAGTCACAAAATATCCTGAGCTGAAAAAAACCCACTAGGATCATCAAAGGCCAACTCCTGACCCTGTACAAGACACCCCCAAGAATCCTACCATGTGAGTTGTCCAAACAATTCTTGAACTTTGTCAGGTTTGGT
This sequence comes from Peucedramus taeniatus, assembly GCA_013400575.1. Taxonomy (NCBI): domain Eukaryota; kingdom Metazoa; phylum Chordata; class Aves; order Passeriformes; family Fringillidae; genus Peucedramus; species Peucedramus taeniatus. Next base: position 51,220 of record WBNO01001772.1, on the reverse strand, counting down.
GCCAGGATTGCCTTCTGATGTTATTCTCAACAAACATTTCTTGTTTGTCATATTTCTTAATATCTAACCTAAATCTTCCTTGACACAGCTTCATGATATTCCCTTGGGTCCTCTCCCACTGGTCACCAGGGAGAAAAGATCAGTTCCTCTCCCTCTGCTTCCCCTTGCGAGGATATTGAAGATCACAATATTGTTTTCCCTCAGTCTGTANAGTCACAAAATATCCTGAGCTGAAAAGAAACCACTAGGATCATCAAAGGCCGACTCCTGACCCTGCCCTGCACAAGACACCCCCATGAATCCTATCACGTGAGTTGTCCAAACAATTCTTGAACTTTGTCAGGTTTGGTGCCAGGATTGCCTTCTGCGTTTCCAGTGCACAAACATTTCTTAATATCTAACCTAAATCTTCCTTGACACAGCTTCATGATATTCCCTTGGGTCCTCTCCCACTGGTCACCAGGGAGAAAAGATCAGTTCCTCTCCCTCTGCTTCCCCTTGCGAGGATATTGAAGATCACAATATTGTTTTCCCTCAGTCTGTACTTCTCCAGGCTGAACAAGCCAAGTGACCTCAAACATTCATCATAAGGCTTCCTTTGGACTGTTCACCATCCTCATAGATCCTCCTTTGGATGGTCTCTATAACTTTATATCTTTTTTTATATTGTGGTGTCCAAAATTGCACAGAGGACTCGAGGTGAGGGTGCATGAGCGCGGAGTAGAGCAGGACATGCAGAGATCTGCAAGTTTGTGAAAGCAGCAGGTAAATTCACACTTAGGAAAGAAGTTAAAAAACTGTTAAAACTGTTGTACTGGTGAAAGCCATGATCACAATACTCTGTTACCACCTGAGCCACTAGCTCCTGATTTGGGACCTTCCCTTACCTGCAGCAACATACATTGAACATAGCCTTTGCAGTAGGCAGCAGTCCTTCCCACTGAGGACAGTTCTCATCAGCCAACTGGCTGACGCCTTCAGTTTGGTCAAGAATAGGTAAAAGAAAATTTCATCAAAACCAGTCACAAGGGAAGTCCACCATGAGATGGATATTTTTGCATATATTCCACCTTTGCTGAAAACGTACCATTTTTCTTGCCAAAAATGTCAACCGTACAGATCACATAACATGTATCCCTATTCTCAAAGGGTTTGGATGGCTTGGTTGCAGATGAAGCAATCCAAAACTGCAGATTGCATTCTGATTTTGTTGTGTATATACAGCTGCATGTTTACCTGCTGTTTGTGTGATACTGTGTATCCTACTACATGGAATACAGTTTGATGCATATTAGCAAAACAGCAGGATATAGGTACTAATATATTTGGCTTAATATTTGATGACAAAAAAAAAATTAGAATTAAAGAAGCAAACAATCAATCAGAGCACTCCAAACTAGCTTATTCCTGTATTCTTTTCATGTCCCACAGGGCAGTTTCAGAATCCAAAAATGCACAAATCAGAACAGAACAGAAAATGAGCTAATGGTTTTTAATATTAGCAGCAGCACATTTATTTCATTTTCAGTTAAAACTACATCCATTTTTTTTCATATAATGTTACAGGTCTTTTTGTTTTTGTTATTATCTAGATTCATGTAAATAATTTCATTATTCAAATTAAAACAAAAAAAAAAAACAAAACATTTTAGCAAATTTCCCAAAAGGGAAGTATTTTGCAAAATGATTAACATATCTTACATATCATACATTACATATCTTGACGATTTCAGTAATAAGAAAGGGAAGTGAATTAGTTTAATTTTCAGCACTAATCTCTTCTATTTGCTTTAAAAAATTCACAGTTTTGAAGATGTCAGGGAAGATTAACCCACCCCATTTATCACAATTACCAGAGAGGAACATTTCCTTGCTATAACTGACTCATTATTTTTTGCCATGTACTGAAGGATGCTCTTCTCAGGCCTCACTAAACCTTTCACACTGTTTTTCTGGTAGTTCCAAACAGAAGGTGTTATCTAAAATTATATCCTGTGCTCTCCAATACAATTTTTGGAATCCTTCATTCCCATCAGATGAATTTTCATGTGCTCCAACAATACACTCTCATATAATACTAATTTATCTTTTTCCCACATAGTAATGCCATGGATTTCAAAAGAAACTGCACTTTTTAAAACAGAAAACTGAATTAAACACTACATGTTTTTCTAGGAAAGAAAAGATTGTTAAAATTGCTATTTCTAAAACACTACCATAATGTGCATTTATTTGTTAAATGGCATTGTGTTCTTCCTTAGTTATGCTGACCAAAAAAAGGTCTTCTGTTTGAATTCATAAAAAATGAAAAGCATCCCTTGATCTCTCAGACTTTGAGACTGTGAGGTTTTATAAAACCTTAATACCCCTAGTACACTAACTTCCTGGAATAGACCCTTGTTAATACACTGCTGAAAGATTGTTTTAATTTATTTTTAAACTTAAATCTGTCATCAGTGAAAGACAGGGGAGCATGGGTAAAACTATTTGATTCAAATGTGTTTTATATCACTGGGATTTTTCTGGTGTGGTGGGGAGGTGTGTGTCTACAAGAAGAATGCAAACAACTTTCAAAGCAGCATCGTCCCTGGTATGCCTCTCTTTTGTAAATTATACACGAAATCGATACTGAAAGTAAGGCTGTCAAAATTGCCTAGTACTAGCATACAAGTGACTCTAAATTAATCACAGATTTTCGATCATCCCATCACTGGAGCAGCATCAGTGGGGAATAACCAAATAGTTTGGCTTGTCATCAGTTCTGAGAAATGAAAAACTGGAAAACACACCTATCAAATGGACCTTGAATATAAATCCTTTCTGAGGACCTGCACATTATTCTCAGCCTGACAAGCCCACCTTGGCTGAAGGATTTATAGAGTGTCTGCTTGCAGCAGAGGCAACGGAGCGTAATTACCTGGATTGAGTATTGCTCTAAAATAGCACAACGGAGGATAACATTTATGAATCACAATTAGTATGAACCCTTCCACACAGGTGGATCATGGAGCTGCTGTTCATCAGTGCCACAAAATAAAGGAACAAAATGATCCACAGAGTATTGCAGGCCCTCTCCCCAGTCAGTGAGAAACAAGAATAAATTACCAGAATTTTAGTTGAAACCTAGACTCTAAACTACATCATTAATTGAATATCACCATCAACCACATGTTACTGTCAATTTTTAAAAAATATTGTTTAGGAGAAAAGAGACAGTACCTATTACCAAACATTTATTTCCCTGATGTCAACATAACTTCTCAGAGAAAGGTATGGATATTGATGCGTATGCATATACATCTGCACACAAATATGTACATATAAGCACCATTTAGTAATTAAGAAATTGCAATTCAGTCATTACAAATGGAATTAAGAAATCTTCCTTGTAGTGTTCTTTGAGATCACATGGGAGAGACTTATCAGATATCTTTTTCTAGTTTCCTTGCATAGGAAGCAGTGACAAAAATAGCCTGGGAGGAAATAAATATGTGCCCTTCAGCAATGGCCAGAGGAAAGATGGTACTGGCAGCAACTCAATCTGTCATTTGCCAGAGGCGTGGTGTCTCTCTCACATAATAAATAATAAGTAATGATATTACTGCAAAGATTGCATATACTTCTTCATTTGTGAGAGTCAAAAGAGCTATCATCTGTCCCTGGCTCCACACAAATGATCTAAGGAAGAGCTTCACCTCCTCCTTCTTGTTCTCTGTAAGTAATAATTTGATACGTAAAGAGGCAATGGATGTCACAAGAAAGAGATGATTTTCAGGAAACTTAAATAAAAAAGATGATTAGACACTGTATGACAGGGCATAGCTAAACTTTAATAAACAGATGCACAAATAGTCTAATAAACTGATTGCATAGCTTCTGTTAGTTACTTATACTAAAATATCAGCATTTAATGATGAAAGAAAAAGAAACCAGTTGCTGTTCTTATGTCTTGTGATCACAACACTTAAGATTACCAGAGAGAGAAAGTTAAAAAGGTCCTAAAGAAATCAGAAGACTACCCTAAAAATAACTGGTGAAGATCAACAGGGGTTGATCCTCAAGCTGATTTCCTGGGTCTCTTTTATTTAGCAATGTAGATGTCTTAGTGAATGTTATGTCTAGCTCTCAGCAGCAGTACGCAGTACTGTGAAAAAGAAAAAGTAAATTTATTTTTCCATTAATGTAAAGTTGGATATTCCCAAACAAAACATTAACTGTATTTCAGTCCAAATTTGATCAGAAAATTATCATTAGCCATGGACATAAAATATCTAAAATAAAATTAAATTGTTTTTAAAGAAATGGGCTCAATTTATTCTTTTCATTAAACAGCATTAATTTTCACTTACTTGGAGAGAAATACTTATAAAAACAAAGTAAAATCAATTAAGAAATTTTAATTTTACTTAAAAATATTTTCTCTTTCAATTCATTTTTTTTAAGTTGAGAGAAAGAGAGGGCTCGCTCTTTTAACCGAAAGCATTATACTTTATGACCCACTATGACATATAACACTGTTAACTACAGAGAAGCCTTCATTTTCCTTTTGTAGGGCCAAAACTCTTAAGAATAAGAATCACATCTCCCAGTATAACCTGGGATGACCAAGGACTTCTTCCAGCCATTACTTTTTGGTAGCAGCGTCACTTCCAGAACCACAAAGTGCCCTCCATGAAGACAGCACTAGGAGCTCTAGCTCTCAGGACTAACAGTTGCTCCTCATTATCCCCATACTGAGCTGCACTAATGAGCCACTGTTTAGGCTAGCCTGAGCCATTCCACAGTGACTTCACTTAATACAGCTGGTTTGCCCTGAAACAGAGTGGGAGGACTCCCATAAGCTGTTATTGGGCCTCAGCTGTGGGGGCTGTAATGATTACCTAGAGAAGCAGCAATAAACAGCTGTGAAAAGTAAATTCAAACTGTTCTAGCTAGATCTTGTTTGTTTCTGCACTAACTTAATCAACATCATCCTAAGCACAGATGAGTTCTTAGGATTGCATTCATCCAAAGACTGGGGAGGCTGGCCTGACCTTTCTTAGTTTATAGAACACAATGAGATCACAGTCTATTGCTTCAGGGGAAAAATAGCAAAATATTAGTTTTATGATGGAGATTTAATAGATTTGACATGGCCAGAGGGCATACCTGGTTTCTAGCTTTCATCCTCTAGCATGTTTTTTTTCTTTACCTTAATACTGGACAACTATAAAAGTAAATTCTTGCTTCTTAAAGTAAAGGAAGATGTGAAACAGCAATAGGAACAAGTTGCTAGAAGTCCATGGAAAAGATTTTGGAAAGAAACATGAATTCCTTAATTCATACCCTAGAGAAATCCCAAACCTCAAAGTCTGAAGACCTTATTTGTTAAAAGCACAGAAAAACAACAAACCTCAGCAGGGAGGAAGGAACAAGTTGTGAAACTTTAACAAGATCTCCAAGGAAGCTTAAACAAAAAGGTAAGAATCGATGTTGCTAAGAGTTTAAAAAAAATCAGAGGTAGGGTTTCATTTTTATGAGCTACATCTGAATCCTGGATAACCTGGCCAGATTCTTGAGTTCTCAACAAAATACCTTTCTTTAATTGGACAGGTTTAAAATGACTAACATTTTTTTAGACATTCTATTAATCAGAACTTAGAGAAGCAGAAGTAGAACAGAACATGCTATAAATTTAAATAACTGAATTCTGTAGAGCTCTGTGTGTTATTTTATTGTTACTGCAGTAGTTGATTTTTTTAAAGTTCTCTGTTGTTCCTGCTATGATTATCTATTACTTTATGAAGACTATAAGGCTTTCACATACAAGATACATGAATCCACCATGCAACCACCCCTATATGTTATGCATACTTCCTGAGTTGAAAGAGTTAATCTAGAAGGTTTAACCATTTCAGCATTTCACCAAAAGGAATCTTTTAATTGTTTAAAAAAAAATTAAATATGTGTGTAAGGTCTGAGAATAAAACCTTTCCTCCTTCCCACAACCCTCCCTAAACCAAACCTATCAGTGTCTGTTAATTTGTTAGCATTAGTACAGCTAGAAGGACCATGATGTTTAAATGAGGGAAACCAAAGACAAAAATATCTATTCCTCATAATAGTATTTTACATGCACTTAAGCTCTTGGAGTTTGCCTGGAAATAGAAATTTAATGCATTTAGAACCAAACTTACATAAAAGTAAAAAAATCATGTATTATTACTGTAGGATGCACTAAATATTTTGTGACTGGAGCTTGGCAAAAAACATCTTTGTGCTTAGCTGGCAAATCACATCAAAAAAAGAAAAAATCTATTTGTACTGAGTATTTCATTAATTTTTAATCAAGGAAAATATACTCCATGTTGAAAATAAGATCTAATTAAAAAATTAACTCTAAATTTCAGTTAATAAAAATGAAAGGAATTTAAATGAAAAATGATCTTGAAATAAAGACTGAAAACAATTCAGAACAAAAATGTTCAGTTAAGGACCAGCCCCAAATTCTAAGTCAAGACAATGGTGTATTATCTATAAAGAACAGAATTAAGTCAAATCCATTCTGTCATGCATACTTAAGATGAATGATAATTAATTTTAAAAATTTAGTTTTATTTAATTTTATTTTGTTTGTTAAGATGCTGTTCCTGAAACTCTGAATATAGAAAATCCTATTTACTCAGAGAGGAAGGTTGGTTTAGAAAACTTTTGACTACATTTCCATCCAAATTCCCATAGGTACAAGGAGGACTTCTGGGTGCATTCAAATTTTAGATGAGTAGAAGGTAGTTAAACTGTTTCTTTACTCAGCCTCTCCCATTTTTCTTCTTGCTTTTAGAAGTGTAAGGAAGCCCCACTAGCTTATGAAGAGTTAAAAAGAATTTTAACATAAGGCAATCAATACAGTGTGTCCTGGTCTGCTCAGGCTGAAGGACAGTGGCTCTGATTTCCACAGCCTTGCTAGGATTTTCAGACAGAAGAAAAGATCTGCCACTCCCTGTGATAGTGCATAGCCTCATCCTTGGGATTCAGCAATAACTAGATGTTAAAACCACATATTTTCCCTCCTTAGTCACCTCTGGCTGCTTACAGCACCTGAGGAAATGTAACAGGGGCCCAAAACAGTAGTGCCCACACCCGCAAATGGATTTCCTCGTGTAAGACTGGAACATGGGGAACACAAGAAGCAACACTTGGGAGACTTTTTCTCTTGCATTTGCTTTTGGAGAATTGGCCGAATCAATATAGCTTACTGCACTGTCAAAATGTGTATCCTCATGCACATTAGACATTCTCAGAATACTGGATTTCTTGATTTATATGTCATTTAAAAAACTTGATGGTATTCAAATGCAGAGAGACGCAACAGCAAGAAAATACATTACTGGAGCTGTAACAAGTTTTGTATATTTTTCTTTAAAAATCATCTTACAGGCAACCTATTTTTAGGCAACTCTCTTATAATTTTTTAAGTCAGGAAAATCCTGTTTCTCCTTTCAGTATTAGACATCTGCCTTCTAAACAGAGTGAAAAAATTTTTTTTCTCCATGTATTAGACCTTAATCAACCCAATATTTTAGACTGTTATTTAGGAAACACTTTCCAGCTACTCTGTAAGGAAAGCAGAGGAATGCACTTTTCTTTCCCTGCATGGTCTTGCATTGATGACTGTAGAAGACTTCTATCCTTTCTCATTTCACCTCTCCCTGTGCCAATTTTTTTATGACTCAGAGCAATTCTAGATGATATTTCTAAGCTCAACTACCCAGTCAATGTCCTAAGTGGGTGAAAGATTAATTATTCCCACTGAGATCAACTATGTCAGGATATCAAAGGCCAATTACAGACAAAAAGCTATCATGGAGTGGTCACTTCCAACCTCCTGCCAACACCAATCCCAAATGCAAAGGAAATCAGCTTCCTGCTGAACTGAATAAGCTCTAGTTTTAGTACATCCCATGTAGCCAGTGTGCTGGCATGGCTTTTATTCGTTTCCACAGCTGAAGAATATGCTTTGCTGAGCTGCATGACTCATCTTGCAATGCACGGTGCCCAGAGCAGTGGCACTGCTGGGTGGGAGGGCAGCAGACGGCACATCAAACGCGTCTCTGGTACGCGACGCGAGCAGAGGTTGTTGACTAATTGTGACTTCAAAAAAAAACTCTTTTGCACACTGCTTGTTGACAGCTGTTATTATGACGTTTAATCTCTAGTCATTATTCGGGGAAGCAGCTCAGCAAGGATCCAGCAGTCAGTCTGCTACACCCACTTAGTGGATTACCTCGAGCTTTAGTTCCCAAAATTCAAGTTTTTTCATATTTTGTTGTGTGAGAGCAGAGCAAAAATCTTGATCAATGGGTGTCAGGAAAAATGCCTCAATCTGTTAAGAAAGGAAGGAGGAGAAATAAAGTTGGGGGCATAATACGTGCCAGCAAGCCTTATTAGGGCAGTCATTGCTAAAGGCTGTAAGGCATTGCGTAGGAATCCTGATTAAATGGACTAATTTTGAACAGTGTCAAATTAAGCTGAGTTTAATTTTTTGCTGTCTCAGGTGTCATACAGTATTATCTCCACATGAATTAACTTTTCTGCTTCAGTCCTACTGCCATCACTGCTTTGAAGACTGTAGGATGTGCCGTTTCCAGCCATCAATATGATCTGAATAATACCAATGTTTCCTCTTCCCTCTGGCTGGCTCAAGTCCAGTTTTTTTTCCCCATTCAGAGTTGTTCAGTCTGATGAAGTTACTGGATTTGGATCTGTCTTATTTATTATGTCTATCTCTTTTTGAAGAACTTCTCCACTGGATAAGCTTATTAAGGATAAATTCAGTAGGCAGGGGAGTTATTTGGGACACTGATGATTCTGACTCAAAAAATAGTACCTGGTGAGGCACATGAAATGGAACAGTTCTGGAAGGAAAACCTGGAAAAATGAATCCAGAATAATGAATAACCTATTCCTCATGGCATTCTCTTCTCATGTTGGACACCACAATCCTACACATGAAATACGGTTTCAACCTCACTACTGGTTTTGACCAGGAACTCCACTGTGGAGCTGAGAAGGCTTTGCCAGCAAAAGCCTTTTTATAATGGCACAAACCAATAATGAGTTTCTGTTTTGATTAATTGCATTTTCCAGCTAAAATAAACAAAATAAACTTTGTCATGAAGATCCTTCTAATATGCACAAAACGTTTCCTGGATCAAGTCCATCTCAAATATTAAGACGAGATACAAGTTAATGTATTAGAGTTTACTGCATTGATTTGAGCATTAATTCACAAATTTCTGTAGTAGGTTTGAAGGGTACATTGCCCAGTCATGCTGTAACATTTCTTAATAACTGTGTCACTGCAAGTATCTATCTTAGCAGTAATTGTCACAATCCTCGATGACATTAGGAATAATTTATCTTTCTATTCTGGGTCCAGAGAAGAGAGAGAAAATCATCTAAAATTCCTTTTCAAACCTGACCAGTTCTTTTTCACATCAAGACTTGGAATGCATAACCTAGTTGATTAAGGATTCTTCAGCAGAGCAAGTCAGGTCATTCACTGAATAAAAATTAGCTGAAGAAAACTCAGTTTCTGTACAGATTGACCTTAAGATACCACTACTAAAATGTAGTTTCAAGATGCAAATGTTGTGTTGTAATGGCTGTTCTCCTCAAAAAAACCCAATCACAAGATCTTGCACAGCTACAGGCTCTCTTTTGTAACTAATGTGGGGTTTGTTGAACATGAAATCTATGACCTTACAACCTTGACTTTCTCAAAGACCGCCCAAGTGAGATTTTTAATGTATGTCTAATAAAACGTAAGATGACTGCAGTGTAAATTAACAATAGTCAATTTTTTATGCTTATCATAATGTGCAATAATTTGCCCAAGAATCACGTAAGATTTAGACTCAAGCCCTGTGGAAGAGCTTGTAAACAAGGAATCCATTGATCCACAAATATTTGCAAGTATCAATGTGATGGGACCAGGTAAACAAATAAAAAGCAAATAGAATTATGTCGTTTGGCAACTGGACTGCTAAACTGTAAGAAGCAGGTATGTGCAGTTTAGAGAAGAACCTTTTGATTGGAACTAATTACTAGAAATAGTGCCTCTGTTTTACAATATTGCTGTGGTGAATTTCTATCAGCTGTATAATGGAAACCCAAACCTCATGTCAATTCAGAGAATAATTAGACAAGCTTCCTATTGATAGGCACAGCAGTGACTCAAACACAAGTCAGGAAACAGAATTACTGTTATTCCTCCACAAGAACAAACACCAAGCCTGATGCTATGATGCTATGATGGCATGTATGCCATCTTAACTTTGAACATTGCAGTTTTATTCACTGCATAAGGTTCTACACAGTCACATCATAAAGTAAAATTCAATTTCAAGAAGTGTAAATATTTTAAACTTATGTAAATGACACTTGATTTGATGTGAAATGGACAAAATGGCAAGTGGCCTGTAAATAAGGTCAGTATTTCTGGGGTATATCTTAGTAGGAACTGGGGAAAACAAATTGGCAACAAAATGACAAATATTTGGATGTGTAATTCAAGCCAAACAATGGCTTGATCCAGCAAGCACGTCAGCCAATACAGAATTTGTATGTGTGAGCTGCTGAGCTGAATTCAATTAAATGTTTTTGGGCATTAGAGATTACGCACATTGAAGTCTGAAGGACAGATGTCACCATTTGCAATATAACACTGCTATTTTAGGGTAGCTTTTAAAATCCATCACAATTTGCAATGCTTAATACTTTATTCAATTAATGGAACAATATGGATAGATTATATTAGCAGTCAGACCCTCTTAATACACATATATTTGTCTTGGCTTATCTTAGTGGCAAAATCTGTGCTGTTTTTAATGTCACAAAACATTTAATTGATTTTTAAAGATGATAATACTGGTCTAGATGCTAAAGTGATGCAGAATAACACAGTTCTGATGTTTCCAACTCCCAGCTGAAAGTAATTTCATATTTCACAAATATGTGAATGTTCATAAATTACTGACACATAACACATTAATTACACAATACGACTAAAATGCATTATTTGAAAGATTACTTATTCAGTGTGTTTAGCAGAGATAATAGTCTTATATCAGTTTTCTTTACATTATTTCTGTCTCTAGAATGTTGTGGTACACATGATATGAAGTCAACACCAAGATACCATCCTTCAAGAAAACCAAAACCACGCCAAACCAAATCAACCACAAAAAGCAAAGAAATATAATTATAGCTGTGAGCAACTACACATTAATACAACTAGCATGCATTTTTACTGAAATGTGTGAAAAGATACTGCCCTACACCAGTCATGCACAATATAATTGTTTCAAAGAAATAACAGAAGTATTAAAAATGTTGAAGTTTGTTTTCCATCTTTTATAACACGAGAAAAGCATCCAACAAAATTTTTGACACTTTTGGAAAGTTTTTAAAATTTATAATGAAAAGTAAATTATGCATTATGGTTGTTAGAATTCTGTCAAAATTTTGAGGCATTTACAAGTACAAAAAATATAGCCTTGCTATGAAAGAAGATATAAGCTGAGGCTACTATGCTAAGCTAAAGCTATGAAAAACATATTTCTTTTCTTTTTCTTTGCTTTTTTATAATTCTGAGTGTTAATCATTTCCAGCAGAAGGTCGTTTATAGTGTGATGGTTTGTTCTGATCAAAACTGCCACAGAAAGAGGTGATCTCTTCCAAGCTAAAACAGCAAATTAATTATAATTTCATTCACTAATGGACACCGAATAGACAGCTTTTCCAGTGGCTCTTAGAGAAACATGAATAAGCTATTGCTGATTTTTACTTTTTTCCCCAAAATCTGTTTCTATATATTTACTGGGGTAATAAACCTTGTAGTGAGCCAGAGATTCAATTATTTCAATCATTTCTCAGAAAGCAGAAACTTTGGAATTACTATTTACTTTAAGGATAAACCTTTTTCTTTATGTCCTGACCTCTGTCTCTTTAATTTTTAACCCTGGGCATTCTCAATTTTTAAATTTTTATAAATAGAGATATTTTTCTCCCTCAAAATCAATCCTTTAAAAAAAAGCCAGTTATAATTCCTTATTTATCCTTGGACTTCACCATGAATCTCTGCTTATAGATTTCACCTCATTGTCCACAAATCTTACATGTCTCCATAAAACAGAAGGAGTCAGACTGATACCTTAATGACATGGCATTTCAAGTTGTTGAGATTTAAGGCAGTGATGTACAGGAAAATAGAAGGACAGGGTGCTTCATTGGAGTGAAACATGGATGATGCATCTTTGCATGCTTCCTTTATCATTATTGATTTTACAAAGGGAATTTAATACTGCTTGCAGCTGGAGACATAATATTAAGGAGAGAAGAAAGATCAAGTGCATTCCTAAGCAAGTCTCAGGCTTGGGTAGAGAGGGATTTGATCAATTGGGGTTTCAAACACAACAGGCCTAGGGTGTGTTTGGGGAAGAGCTAAAAGCTACATTTAACCCCAGCAGACTTTTAGTCTTAAGAGGTTCTTACAACGGTCATGAAACATCCTGTCCAGAAATAACTGACTTTTTTTTTGTATTTTTAAAAATAATATTATCTATACTAACACAATGACGAGGACTGTTGTATATACCCAAGACCCATCGCATAAAATGTTTACAAGTAATAGAAACAAGAATTCAGAATGCCAAAATAATTAAAAAAGATAAAGGATGTTGCTGCTCAATTTCTGACTCTCTCACTATTAGTTGGAGGGGAGTAACAAAAAATTTCTTCTACACTACAATTTCAATCCTCTCTCTGTTAGTTTCTTTGTAACTCCTGCAGGTTTCTATTAGCTTTTTTCTTCTCTGCAAATAGTATTCTATCCCTTCTCTGCATTTCAGCAAGTACTCTGGACTTGCTTGCAAATAACCTCTCTGGGGACCTGTGGGGTATAACATATAAAGTAACTACAAACTTTTTCATCAGCCTACCTCTCTCCAGTTGACAAAGGGGCTTCTCTCACATTATTTGATGAGAATTCCCTGCTATTTTCAGCAGAGGGATTATAATGGCAATAATTTTTCCTGGATTTTTCACCTGACAAGGCAGCAAGACCTCTTGCAGGACTTGGTGGCTTGGTGCTTTGGAGTACAGGCAGAATATTCTTCTAATTGTACTCTCCCCTCTCAGTTTTAGCAAGCATTCTTCTGTTGGCATACTTTTCTGTCTTGAATCCAATACCTAGGGGCTGTCATTATGCTGGATTTGTGTCAATTTTACATTGACCTAATTATAAAACTTGGGCTTATTTTTTGTTCAGTAGTTTTATCTTGCATTTCGTTGGATTATTTCCCAGTCTTTCACAGAGACTACAGAGAAAATGGTGTCTACTCTGACTTTATTCAAATGAAGCTGTAGAGAAATTCACAGCAGAAAACTAAAAGAGACCATCTTTTTGAAAAATTATTCTTTTAGTTGTCCAAAATAACAAAAATCCCCAGCTCATCTACTTGAAGGAAGTAATTTATAAAGTCAGTTATCAATTACACTATGAAACCCAAGCTAAATTTTTAACATCTATCACCAATAGCTATGAAATTAGTTACTTTAAGTTGATATAAAATATAGGATCTAACAAGTGAATAAAAAGGATGAGGGAGTGTACCAGTCATCAGGTTTTATAAACTGACAGTAAAGGAATGAGAATTACCCAGAGATCCTGCCACCTCCTGAAGTTTCTTATCCTCTCTTTTCTCCTACCCAACCTAACACTACTCTTCCTCATCCTCACACTTAGAAATTACCTGATCAGATCAAAACCAAAAAAGAACATAGAGGATTGCTTCCCTTTTCCTGCCTCAGTCAGATCTCTAGCTTATTTGAAATGTGAAACTTAGGAACCTAACTTCACTTGTTTTCTTGTATCCTTTTCATATTTCATATTTCTCATCTTCAAACCTTTCCAGTTGCAGAGCCACACCAGCAAACCCAAATATATATTCCATCAGCATGAAAAACACTGCAGTGGAAATTAGGTGTAAAATTAGATGTAAGTAAAACAAGAAGGGGGAAAGAGTTGACCAGAGCTCTGTACAACTGCGTTCATCAACTCAGTCACTTATTGATGGGATAAACAATAAAATAATAAAAGAGTAGGGATTTTCTTCATAGACTTGGGGGCTAGAAACACTCGGAATACGGTGTTTCGTTTCTTGCTAATGGCTGAAATATCTCTTTTCAGCTATCACAGCTACATGCTGAGTGGTCACACTTTGTTAACAGGCAACGTCAAAACAGACATGCATAGCAGATTATGGGTTCTAATCCATTTCATTGCGAGTCTGCTAGGCTTAGCCTCTCAAAATGTTCTATTTTTGTTCAATTGCAATAAGCTTATCACTAGAAAGGCAGCTAATGATAATATCTCAAAGAGCTTGACACTACCACAAGTCTGTCAAGTGTCAGACCAGCTGACTAGATTGTGTGTAATACCTGCCTTTCTTTCAAAAGCAATGATGCACAATTCAGCCCTCACCACTGATGCTGTAATTTCTGCTCCTTTTCTCTCGCTTCTGCATCTGTTTGATTTATTTAATCCTCTAGGAACCTAGACATAACTGAAGTATTGAATGCTGCTGTCCTTCTCAGCTAACCTTTTACAGTAATGACTATCAACATTACTACCTCAAAAATGTGGAGTAGAAAGGATTTTTTACTCTAGAAAATCTGTAGGACACCAGAATTGCAAGACTTGAGATTTTTTTTCTTTTTTCATGTTTAATTAAAGGGGAAAGGTGGTTTCTATGATGGCAGCTTATCAGAAGAGACTTGGGTCTTGATATTTGAATCTGAAGTGCGTGTAGCTGCTCAGCTGTGTGGGCACAGCTGTGTGAAATGTGGTTTGATGGTGAGCCCATTTCTGCTATCACAAACTGTATGGCATCTTATATACTGGGGACTTCTGGTCTGTGTCTAACAAGTATGCTGCCTATAAAGCTGTTAAGTGTTTTGCAATATATTAGCATGATGAGGGCTGTAAATGCCTTAGGAAAATCCCTACCAGCTGCACTGGGTTTAGTCTTTTTACGTTAAGACCCTACAGCCT
Source organism: Peucedramus taeniatus (assembly GCA_013400575.1). NCBI lineage: Eukaryota > Metazoa > Chordata > Aves > Passeriformes > Fringillidae > Peucedramus > Peucedramus taeniatus. The sequence continues at coordinate 36,126 of WBNO01001772.1, read as the reverse complement.
TACACAGACTGGTTTGTGTCTGCAGTCGAGTTATACCCCTGTATTTGTGATGGCTCAAGTAGTGCACCCAAAGGGACAGGAAACCTCATCAGGCAAATGGACATTCTCAAGATTTTTTTTTGAAAGATTAGCACAGTGTTACCTAGATGTTTCATTAGACAAATCAACCAATGTTCTCAACTTCTGTCAAGTAGATGTGAAAAGAGAAAGTCATACCTTAATTTGGAAAAAAAAAGAATATTTCATAAGACTGGTTTCAAAGCCAAACCAGATAAAGCAATAAAACTAGGACACTGAGACATCTGGAAAATACTTGAAGGCTGGAATGTTTTCTGTACAATGTACCAAGAGAGATGGGTACTTCACAGCAATTAAGAAGTCAAACATTTTAGCTTGACGTAGGCTACTGTGTTTTGTTGTTGTGGCATTCTTCAGATGAGAACTCCAAAGGCAGAAATGTAGGATGTAGGATCCATCTTCCACTTGTGATCTGATTATAACAAAAGCAGTGAACATATTTATACTTACATAAAATCCTATCATACCTACTAGAATCACTGGCCATCTGCACTGAGCTTTTACTTTTACTCGTGTTTCTACATATGCTTTTGAATTCATCTATTTATTTTCAAAATAAAAAATTAAAGATATTTTGCTTAGTGCAATTGGGGATTCTAAACTGTTTTAGGAGGGAAATTAAGATGAGGAAACTGCTAGTTGCAGGTGAGAATGGACTGTGTGATCACTTCTGTGGGGCAGTGGGTTGAAAACACTATCTGCAGGCTTTAGCATGCAAGAATGTCAACAATGTGTTAGCTGATGCACAGCAACTGTTCTCCAAACCTATGGCAAAAGGCAGGTAATTCAGTATCCTTCTGATATCACTGAGAGCAAAGTGCATTCAACCTTGAAGAGCCAACTCATGTATTAGCAGTGAGACATTGGTCTTGATTGTTTCTTTGTAATTTTATAAGTTTTGATAAGAAATATTCCAAATAATTATAATGGTGATTTCTCTCCTTTTGTTTGATGGTCTTTCTCCAGACTGGCTGTATGAGCTGACAGCTAAAACTTGCCAGATAAGAAGCAAGGTCTGAAGAATGGAATTTTTCTGTCTCATTTTTCTTCAAGGTTTGCTACTGGGGCACACAAAGTGCACATTTTAATACCTTTTTTCTGCAAACACTTATGCACATGTTTAACCTTTTATGTGAGAATAATCTGCAGTCTCTTACTGGAAATAAGTATCAGGTCCTATGGATATGATGTTCTAAAATGATCTTTAAGGTCCCTTCTAATCCAAAACATTCAATGATTCTATCATATGCGGGTCACTTTAACAGCTAATGGTCTCAAACTTGTTCTTATGGAGGAAATGACATGGAAAATGTGAAGAAGTGTCACTACTTTCTTATTTCATTTTTCCCTGCATTTCATGAAACCATTAAAATATTCTGAAGTTGTATTTGATTACCACAAATATCAGCTAAAAATTCAAAGGCTGAAAATTCAAAGTATAACGGGTAGGGTTTTTTTTCCCCAAACATATCTCATAAATGATGATGCAATTAATTGTATAAATAAAATTTTTAAAATGTTTTATTACTAAATATATGGTTTAATCTGCCATACACCAAAATGGTGCAGTTGGTCTGTAAATATTTGCAGGTTTTCACTTATATGGGAAATTGCATTTGATCATAATAAATACATTTCTCAGATGAACATAGCCATAGGGTAAGATTTTCTTTTACTTTACTGCATGGAGAACATCAGAAAATCATGTTCTCCCTACTTTCACATTTCTACCTTATCCACTTCTTGCTGACATTCAACTCAGTTTCTAAATTCAGCTTATCTATCTGCATGCTTAAACGTACTGCTCTTCATTTTCTGCTGAGACTCAAGAAATATGATGACATGACTCTTATCTCAAAGGATCTGCTCTGCATTCTGTCTCTGATGCACAACATCCCAGTGGAGTATTGGATTGTTTATCTACCAGCACTCAGGCTTATCTTTCCCATCACATAATGTAGTACATTAAAACAAGGCTGTTGCCCCATTTGTTTGTTACTGTTTTACCACTGGCAGCGCCCTGGTCATGTGTTGTGCAACAGTTGCACTGTGCTTTCTTAGGCATACATCTTCTATAATTACCATGAATAATTATATAAATTCTGCTGGTACTTAAACTCGTCCAGAGGAGGGGCCCTGACTGTTAAAGGCACTGTAAAAATGGTGACAATGGAAATATTAGTAGAATCATTTGGGTTGGAAAGGACCTTTATGATCATTTAGTCTGACTGTTAACCAGGGACTGACAAGTCCCCCACTAAACCATGTTGGCAAGTGCCACATCCACACATCTTTAAACACCTCCAGAAATGGCGACTCAACCAGTTCCCTGGGCGGTCTGTTCCAGTGCTTGACAACTGTTTACTTGAAGAAATTTTTCCTAACATCCAGTCTAAACCTTCCCTGGTGCAACTTGATGTCAACAGTTGAGAAAAAAGAAATTAAGGATTAGGTCACTGTCATACCTAGATTTCTTTCAGAAAGAAGCCTGTATTTTAACTGTAGCAATTAAATTCCATTACCTTATATACTCTAAAAAAAAATACAATTTCAGATGTATATTATGGATGTTTGAAGTGTATGAAAATTTTTGTAACTTTAAAATGCAAATGTATATATATAAATGCATATCCTTGAGCACAGTGTGTTGTTCTGACCCTTATTTGTTGGTAACCAGGCAGATTTCTAAGTTTCCAAGGCAGAATAATTATTGCATGCCTATATAACCCTTCACATATTTTGAAGGTATTATGCTAATGTCTTTTAGGTAGTGGCTAAAGTATGTCCCCTTATCAAAAACAGGCAATATGTATTTTATTGTTTAATAGCAGTCCAGAAAAACTGTTTTTTGAAGTGCAATTCTGTGGAAATTTTGTCCTTCAAAATAATCATCTAGGATATGAGTGACTTCGTACAGGCTTTACTGAACAAAGAATAATATAAGCATAAGCTCTAATTCTTTCCCAATTAAAAACTTTTATGGAAAAAATAAGCCTCAAAAGCACTTCTTTGCCTTTTTAATCATCAGTAATACCATACAAGCTCCAGGAACATAATTTAGACAGCTTTTTATAGAAGGTCATATTTTCCTACAATCTCCTAACTCTTTATGGCAATAACAGGACCAGCATACCTGGCATTTCATTAAGGTGGCTATATTGGATTAGACCACTTCTGAAAAGTGAACAAGTGACCCATTCCCCATGTTTGCATATCATATTTAAATCCCAAAGTGTGATTAGAAGACAAAGCCGCAGTGCACCCAGGCAGTGCAGTGGGTGGGTTATCTAGGAGATCAATGAGATGTGTGACACTGACAAGTACAGGTGCTGCCCCCACCAGAAAGCTGTAAGCTGCAGGGAATTTTTCATGGTTACAGATTAACGTGATTTCATATCCTTCCTTTCTCCTCAAGTCCAAGATTTTTGATATGACGGACTTAGCATGAAATAAGTGAAAGAAGCCATGGTTTAACTTTGAAAGATAAGTTAGAATTTTCTCTGGTGTTGGGAAATATTTTGTCTCTGTATTATTGCCACTCATACTACATGCTAACTGCTAGGTTCAGGTGAGTGCAGCTAACACAGCACAAGGTGTGCACTGCTCTAGCTGGAGATTAGGACTGGCAACACCACTCACGGGGCGAGGGAGCTGTGACAGCACTCATGTGGAGGATGGCTCTCCGCTGAGTAGATAAATAGAGTAACAAGCTCACCAAAGAAACTGTGTTTTACTACAGAGCAGTTACATAAGCAAAACTATAGCAGGACAGGTGTGCTCTAGAGCCACTGAGGGCCTGCTAGGCAGAGAACTTGCAGCAAGGCCGAGGGATTCCTTTGCCCAAAGAGTGGAATTTTCCTCTCAGCAGAACAGATGCATTTTCTCAAATAACAGAGAAACTGTTTCCTGCAGTCAAAATTCGGCAGTTGTCATGATACACAACTATGAATATCAGAGCCTTACGAAAGAGCCAAAAAGAAATCTTTACAAATGTCCCCTTACATGAGGTACAGACGTTTCCCTAATCAGCCACACCATTCCATGGTTCCAATATCAGAAAGCATGTAATTTTTTGCATCCCTCTGTTACACATGCACTATCTACAGGAAAAGTATTAACATCAAGGGATAAAAATGGTTTGCTGACATCCAGCTGTGATTTTTTAAAACTCCTGCTACAATGACTATTATTATATCCACATTGTGCATGTTTTTACACTTCTAAAGCTGGGAGCCTCATGGAAATCCAGCCCTTACTTATGACTATGTTTTCAGTCGCAGGACTCTCCTCCTGTCCTTACTACTTCTTCTCCTTTTGAAGGCCCCAGCAAAGCACACAGACAGATTTTTCAGTGCCATGGAGACCACTGCATGGGCATGGCTTCTGCCTTACTGGCTCCTTTTTACAGCAGTGCTACTCTTCCAGAGCTGGATGCATTTGTGTATGGGAATAAGGGATAGTATGTCCTTGTTTATTCTCTACATTGTAGGTTATAACTAGTTTATGCTTTAAGATTACTAGGAAAACTTATCAGAGAGCAAATGACAGATTGCTGGCTTGTTAACATTCCCACTGTGTAGTCTCCTGTCTGACTGTGATTCCCTTACACTTGTTTTAACAAGCTGCATAAAAATCTCCCCTATGCAAATTGCTGTAGCAGTAGACAGCAGTAAATTGTGACTGGAGTGACCCACATGAAATCCAACTCCTCAAAAGCTGTTCTCTGTATAAGAGCACTCATCTGCTTTACTCTGTAAAGGCTATCACTTCCATCTTTCTACCAGTGGATTATGGTAATCATATAAGGTGAAGCAAACTAGAGGTCAGTGATTTGACTCCTCACGCAAGTTAATTGTCCTAATCCATTCCTGGCAATGTCATTTTCTAAAGCCCATTTATCCCATCCAGGGATAAATTATAGTAATGTCATGGAAGTGAATGAATTCTATCAAATTTGCTAGATCTCTTGGCAGCTAACAGTTAAGCAAACAAGAGATGTCTTTCAAAAGCTCATCTTTAGTATTTTTATGTTGTTCTGCTCAAAATAAAGTGTAAACAAAAAAAACCCTGGGTATTAGAATTAAAAATTAAATTTCAAACTTCAGTCTTTTTGAGGGTGCCATGGTTTTTTTCCTCTAGTTTAATAAAACCACTTAGAATTTTTGAAATTGACCTCTCAGAATTTTACATCTAAAAACCTGGAAAAAGGAACATTAGTATGCATTTCTGTTTGTACCTTGCTTGAGCCAAAGAAAAAGACTGAACTTCTGATCTCTACATGGAGAAAGAACACCTTGACATTGGATCTTTTGGCTACTCCTCATTCAGATACTTGTTCCTTGCGTGACAAAAGGAGACAGAGTCATTATTTTGGCAAAGAAAAAAACAATGAAATGCTCTCTTTTTGAGAGAGAAGAATATTAGTGGTATTGGGGGCTGTATTTGTCCCCTTCCTGACAAATGTCAAGTAAAGTATGCAGCAGAAGGGCCACATAGGATATGAACAACCCATGCAAAGAAGAAGAAAATCCTGTTTAAAGGTCAGAACTTTCTTCTTTAATGGGAATAAAGTTATTGCTACTTCTACTTTCAGCATCATGGTGTTGTATGAGCAGAGTGCACTCCAAGGACTTACCAAAATTAAAGGCTCTCTCCTCTCTTGAAGCCTATTCTTACGGCAATGGGTATTTTGAATTGCTGCAAATATTTTTATATACGTATAGCTTTTTTTCCATTCTTTCACTCTTCATTTGAAGCACATATGATTTAGCAAACAGAGTAGTCAAAGCAGGGGTAACACATTACAGGACACTTAAATAGTTTAGTAAAAATGCATGATACTGATAGGACATTTCCAGAGTGCGAAGTGTACTCAGAACAGATGTGAGGAAAGCAGCAAGTGATTGCAGCAAGTGTTTGAGTAAGTACATCTGCTTTTTAATTCTTGCAGCCTTGACAACTTCTGGGTGAGCACCAGAGACAGATCTTAAATATAGGGGCATTTGATGAAAAGCAAACATACAGTATAGGGAGGGAAAAAGTCACAAAACTATTTCCCTTTAACAACTATTTGTTTTCTCTGAAAATATAAACCTTTTAATTTGAGAAATGGTGAAATTAAGGATAAGAAGAGTTTTGTTTTCTCTTGCTGGTTTTCTGTGGCCCAATGACAAATTGCTACTACATATTTGCATAAAATATAATGAAGCTCATTCACCAGACAAATAACATTAAGGAGTAGTGTCTCATAAAAAGATAGACATGTAGAAAGAATGTATTTATTAGAAAGCTGTTTTCACTTTCTTCTAGCCTTTCTTCTTGTATATACGCCTGTACACTGAGGCATACCTTGTTAACCATCTATTAAAATTATAACTGGTGTGATTGCCTCAACATTGGGGAGATAATGACTTAATTAGACTGTTGGCAATAACAGAGTCATCTTTTTAAATCATGCCAATTAGCATTAGAGTTTCTTCCCTCAGGTGTCCCAGGGATCCCTTTTGGCTGCCTTTATTGCTTGAGATAAACAAAATCATTGTTTTTACCTATATCTCTGATAATTACTTCTTTTCTTTTTTTTTAAAAAAAATTTATTATTATTATTGTTGTCATAATGAGCTGGAGTTGTTGATGGCTGTGTGAACTGGTTTTGACTAGGACAGGTTGTATTTTCTGCACAGTTGCTTGTATGGGGCTGTATTTTGGATTTGTACTGGAAAGTGGTGGTAACAAGGGGATGCTTTAGTTATTTCTGAACAACGCCTGCACAAAGTCAAGGCCTTTTCTCTCCTCACCCCACCCATGAGGAGGCTGAGGGTCCATAAAGGTTTGGGAGGTGACAGCTGGGACAGCTGACCCCAAATGACCAAAGGGATATCCCACACCATATGACATCATGTTCAGCATATAAAGCTGTGAGAAGGAGGAATGGGGGATGTTTGGAGTGACGGAGTTTGTCTTTCCCAGTTCACCATGAGCTGGGATGGAACTCTGCTTTCCTAGACAAGCCCAATCACCTGCCTGTCCAGGGGAAGTGGTGAAAGAATTTGTTGTTTTTCTTTGCTTGTGTACAGCTTTTGCTTTACCTATTAAACTGTCTTTATCTCACCCCATGAGTTTTCTCACTTTGACCCCTCTGATTGTCTCCCCCATCCCACTGGTGGGGCAGTGAGTGAGCAGCTCTCAGGGGCTTAGTTGCAGGCTGGGGTTAAGCCACAACACACTACAAGCTGCAAACACTCTTGGAAAAGAGACTCTTATCCCAGCAGTATGCTAAAATACCATGTTCCTAAGCCTGTAAAGTATTGCTACCCTTCTTCCTGACCTCAATTTACAACAGCATACTGCCATGCTATTTAATAAAGTGTTCTGGAGTGTGTTAAAACACTGTGCTGTACTTTCTTCTTTGATATTAAAAGCTGACAGTAAAAATTATTAATAGTAAAGTTTCTGAGACATAAATTTGAAGTATAGTTTGGCTTGATCACTGACCCTCTATCCACACATTGCAGGCAGTTCTTTGTGTAACTGGCTTTTTTGCAATAGGAGTCAGAGACTGTTTTCTAAACAACTGGTGCTTCACCCAGCATGGCAAATCAAAGCATCTCACAAACAGCATATTTGCCACACTATGAATAACACAACAATGTGCATGTTTTTAACAAAGATAAGGGAACATTATTGATTGACGGTTGATGATTCAGTTAACTGTGGGTTATTAATAATGGAAAGCAGTGTACTGAGACCAGTGTTTTGGAAACCGTGCAACAACGGTAAATATCAATAGACACAGCCATTGAAAATATGTGAGGAATGGATTTTAGTAAAGATAGGAAATGACACCATGTCACTCTTATTCCCTCCACCACCCAAGATCAGAATAGATATGTGACTTGCTGATGTCAGTTTTGCCAGCTAATATGGATATTTCCTCAATATAATGTACTCCATCCATGTCAACAAATTATTGCCTATTTTTTATGTTTTCAAAAAACCCCCATTAAGAATAAAGGATCATTTTAAATTTACAGGGTCATGATGAGAACTCAGAAGGATTAGGATCTGATCCACATATACCAAAGTTTACTTATACATATGGTAAACTTACATGAACTTTGAAATACATTCAGATGGAAAGAATAGAAAAAAAAATTAAGTAGTACAGTGTTGTTACTATTGGTTATTTAAGCTTCTGCCTTTCTAAATCAAGTGGGACATCCAGCAATGAGAAAGATCCCACTGAAGATAAATCCTGAGAAGGAAAGATTTCCCATTCTATGAAAAAAAGAAAAAACACAACTCCCCACCCTACTGGTTCTCCTTCTCCATTGTGCTGAAACATATTTCCTTTGAAAGTCTCTAGATGGCCAGATCTCTGAGACTGTGGAAATCTCACGAAGAACAGGATGCCCAGCTATAAAGTTGGTGCTCTAAAAATTGGAACAAAATTAATACATGTATGAATTGTCAAAAGATAAATTCAAAAGTTTTTCATTAGAATGTCCATAAAGTCAGAGGTATGACAAGGATATAAATGCAAGTTCCCAGTAGCCATGAAATAAAAGATTTGTGTTTTTTTTACCCACCATCTCAGTAAATGTTGGATTTTGGTTATTTCTCCTATTCTCTTCCTCGAATAATCTCTTCTCAAAGAAACACATACACAATGTCACTGCTAAACCTTTCATACCAGCTTTATTTGATATAGCAGTATTGTGTATAAAGTCTCACCTTAGCTCATGTGTAGTCTGATCTCCAGTTTAATCGCATTAGAGAACAGAAATGCACCCACCAAGCCCAGCTGGTTGCAAAGAACAGCTTGCTTTTGCATGCTGGTTTTCTACAGGAACACAGTGGTGTCTTGTTAAACCAAAATCGGACTAGTAAAAAAGACTGAAAGAAACCAAATGAAGAATTTTTTCATCCAACTGCATTATACTAATACTTTCTACCTCACTATCACGTTTTAAGATAAAAAAGTGGGTTTTTTTAAGATAAAAAATGACAAAGGGAAGTGCTAAAAGCTGCTCTACAGATTTTAAGCCTGGCTATTTTAAGCCTCTGTAGCTAATTGAAATTTATTGATCTGTACTGTAAGTGCTGGCTGTTGCAGAAAAAAAGTAAGAAAGATTCATGCACCACCCCAGGATCCTTCTATGTAGTTGCACAGCCTTCACATCAGATCCATGAAGGGACTTTTTCAAGCCACCCCTATCCCAACAAAACCTTCTAATCCCCCGGTCTGAGGTGGGGGCCAAATACCTTGCCTGAAGGGAGCATGGAGATCAGTGGTTGCCTGTTGTTCTTTCTTGGTCTGCTCTCTGAAAACCTACCAAACAACCAGGAGCTAGGAGGCTGCTCAGGCTGCATATTCCAGACCCTGAGGGCTTCCAATGAAAGTCTCTGCACCTCTTCTCCATGTGCAGGGCAAGGCAAAAGAGAGAAACTGGGGAAGGCAGAAGAACACAGTTGCCAGGGCTGTGCATGGAAAATGAGGAAAACTAGAGGTCATAGGAGAAAACCTTTTTTGGGCTGGTGCAGCTGTGCCAGAAGAAACATTAAAGAGAATCTGTGCTGAAGATTAATTTTGTCATTAATTGTATTCACCGCCTGTTATCTCGCTCTTCATTGAGGAAAAAAAAAATCGTTAAATCTTGCTGTGAAGCCAACCTCTTCAAGGTCAATGCCCCAACACAGGTTTCTTGCTAGCTGCCACAAGGGTTTTCAGTTAATTGGACCTGACCCTGAAAGTCTGTTAAGTGTTAAACAGGCACGTGTTCTTTGCAGACTAATATCCATATTGTCCTGATGTACTCACAGAATATCTAATGAACAGGACAGGGTACCCAAGCTGGGCAGTCAGTATATTGCCTGAGCATGGCATGCTCTGACTGGGGGAGCTACAGCATCCAAACCTCTCCCTTTAGGAAAAAGAAGCTTCCAGCTGGCCACAGCTGTATGGCCACGATCTGGACTGTGCTTATCCATTGTATTTACAACCCTGTCAGCATTACTGAAATATCAAATATACATAAGACATGATAAAAATGAGAGTATTTCAATTATTTTCCTGTATGCAGGGTTGTCCCACAACAGTTCCACTTAAGTAAGCAGACAACAGACAGCAGGTCAGATTTCAGATAGTTACTGTGGTCCATTCACAAGATGACAAATACTAACATTTATGCTTTTCACATCAGTATTAAGTTGTATGCTTTCAACATGAGTGGAAATCACAAAGTGAATGCAAGTTATAAATATTTCATGTAAGTAAAATCAAAGGAGGCAACCGTATTGCATTCTGTTTTTCTCTTTTAGCTCTTCTAAATATACTCTCTTTGGTATAAACAAAATCAGATACTGCTCTCTGCTTTTACTTGGACAACTGAGGATGGATGAAAAAGTTGATATATATCAGAGTCAGCCTATTTTTTTTTCCTGGTATCTTCTTAGATGCTGTGCTTTACAGTCCTTCACTGAAGAACAAACAGATCCTGATATTACATACAAGTAGTCATTGCTAAACGAGTTCGAAGTCTGGATAAAGTTTTGCAAGTAACGTGCTACACCAACTGGCAACACATGCTTGTCCTGGTGCAACATTTTTGTTCCTTTAACTTTTCCTTTATTTTACTTTCTGAAGTAAGCTACTGTACTGGCAGTCTCTTTGTACTGATTTCTGTAGCAACTTTCACCAGCAGAATTTTCTCACTAGATTGACAGGCTGCAGTTTTGCACTGTGAACTGCACATTCAAATGGGGCCACGAGGTCTTTTCTTTGTCTTCCTGTCTATGAAAAGACCTTGAAAAAGAGCCTGGATCTAGTTATTCACCCTCAGACAGCTGACTTTTAAGCTAGCTTTCCTATACAGGCAGGAGGTGAAATCATCTTTTAAATACAAAGGGCAGCATCCTCATCTGCTGAAACTTCACAGAGTGTCACGAGAGCTTCTTCTCAGTTCCCTATTGACACAGCACAAGTCAGGCTGAGAAACAGAGAGCACAGCCTTGACTCCAGAGGTTCCCTGGATTTCGTTATTATGGATTAGCTCTGCCTTAAGCTTGAAGAGTTCAGAAAATAATCATGAATTAACACAAAAAAGTTCTATGAATTAAAGGAAGAAAAAGTATTAGGCGTGTTGTGCAATATTTTAATTTGTGCATTCACCCACAGAGACCATCACAGACTTCATTAAATAAATAAGCTTATGTACACTGTGTGCCAATTAATGCATTAATCTGTAGAAAGGATATGGTATTTAGGCTGCAGTCTCTAGGCTTCTAGGGCTTGGATGATGCAAGCTAATGATAAATTTATACCCAATGTAAACTCATCTACACTCATTATAAAAATGTTATGCATAACTTCTTGAGACTTCACAGATAAAACATATTTTACAATTATTATGGAAGCAATTCATGAATTATAATTTGATTTTCATTTCCTAATCTTTTTTAAATCAACTTGAAAGTATGCACAGGTACCCAGAATAGTTTCTGAGCCATTCTCTAGTTTCAGCTTCCATAATAATTTTCTGTTTTCATTAGGAAACATTTTAGTTATAATTAAATCATATGCTTATTTAATGCAGGAGAGATTCTACAATAAGGCAAAGAAGTTCTAGTGTTATGGTTATATAACAATAAATAGAATGCATTCTCCATTAACTCTATTTTAAATATTCATTTCCTACACACAATATTATGCTAATAATACATGTATGTAATTGTCATAGGCATGCAACTTCTAGTAGCAAACAGCACAAAAACATTGGTACATAGGGAGATTCAGAAGGTCTCTAGTCCAATTTCCCAATCAAACTAAGGTCATCCATGAGGTCAGGTAAGGTTCTGGGCTCTAGGCTTTAGCCAGTCTTTATCCAGGTTTTGAAAATCTCCACAGATGGAGATGCCACCAAGATTTATGTAATATCGTTTAAGTTAGACTGAAGAAGAATTATGGAAATAGGTTCAATTTTTTGGCAATTCAAAGCATATTGATACACATTTGAATTTGCAGGAGATGATTGAAAAAGCAGAAAACAAACATTCTCATACCTAAAATGGGCCACAGTAGTGTCTTTTTATGACAGGAGTGAACAGTGCTACATAGAAGCCTTTGTTAAAATCTTGCCCTACAAGTTATTACATCTCAAAATATTATGCCCTTTGGAGACAATCATCAGGTCCCTCTGCACCTGAACTTCTTCCATCAGTACTGCAGAATTAAGTTATCTCATTATCATGCAGGAGTGTTGGGACTTGTACTTCATTAGCATCTTCAAGGCATTTTGTCACCTTCAGGAGGAAAGCACTGGTACTGGCAAGAGCAGCAGCACCATCTCAATATACAAATGAGGTCACACTGTTACGGAGGATTAATGGCACAGTTCTACTTTTGCAAATGATAGTAAATATATCTTAATGAGAGTTGGTGCTGCAGGTAAGAATAGCCCCACAAGATGATATAAAAGACAAAATATTAGAGAGCAGAAGTAATTTTAGAAGTTAGAAGAAATGTTGAAACTGGAAAGACAGATCCCATTTCCAGCCTAGTTGAAGGACATGGAGTGGAATCTGCATAGTCTCTGTGCCAGTGAGGAATTTCTGTCACTGCTAACATAGATCTGCCCACATCCAGTAAAAATTACAGGGTTCTGAACAATTTTTTTTTTTTTTCTACATTTAGTAGAAGCTTAGATTCTTGACTCCTAAATTGTCAGGTGATTTAATATATATGGACATTGTGCAGTGCAGAGTTCCTCAAGAACTCTTCGACTTCAACTTCCAGCCGAAGTTTGGGGTTACTGTGGGTAGGTGGGGGTGACCTTGGAGGTCTCCTCTGCATAATGCTCTCCAGCAGGCAGTAGCAAGTTGGTTTTGTCTCTTTACATGGTACAATAATCATTAAATGTCCAAGCACACTGTATTTCACACAATCCTTGCACCAAAAAGGACAAGCTATGAGAGTGAAAGGTTCCATGGAGAAATGCCATGCTGTATTATGATCTGCACTGCAGACACCCATTGCTCTTTGCTCTGGGGGTTCAGGAACTGAAAGGCAATCTTGCTATCTGCATACAGTGCTACCAAGTCGGGCTTCTAGAGACATCACTTCATGGCCCCATATGTTTTACGCTTCTGATAATGTAAGCCTCAGCTTCAAGAAGAATTTACTCCAGACCTGGGAAATATGAAATTAAATTCTCATAGAATATGCAGGCAAGAGGATCCAGGTCTGCCACTTTTCATCACATACCCTAAATGCTAGATTTTTTGACTTATTGATCATAAGGATTTATTCCAACCTAAACACTGCTATGATGCTATGATAAAAGACATCAGATGCCTCCTCTGACATAATGGCTTTTTCAAAGAAAAGAGTGAGGCAGTCATTTTGAAAGGCATAGATTATGTGAAGTCAAATGATTTCAAGCCTGTGATCTTTGGAAGATGTCTGTAGTCAGTCTCCATACACTTCAAAGAAAATGTAATCCTACATGTTGTTTTAATGCCACTTTGGTTAAAAGTTAATTATCATCTAACTATGACTTTATAAAAAACTCAGGAAAACAAAAATTGCATTTCACAAAACTGAGGAAAGTTAACATAGATTCTCGGTCTGCCTGCACATGACCAAGAAAACATGAATTTCCAAGAAATAGCTAAATCAAATATTATAAGTAAAGGGACAAAATATCATGTTTCTTTTAATTTTAGTCTCATGTTGAAGTTTTCTTTTGCTTAATGAAGACATTTTTTCTGGATAGGCAGTAGACCTATTCATAACGACTTGGAAAGAAAATAAAAATCTCTGATATTCTGTTCCGCTGTTTGGTACTAGTATTTTTGTTTTACCATGATATCCAAACCTTGTGGGTCTTGTGAGATATGCAATATGTGAATGTGGTGCCTCCAATGGTAATTATCTTGATTATCATGATTCTTTCCTCTACTTTTCCAAAACCACAATCATGGACAGGTAATAACCCTGAAATATCCTGAGTGGGGAGGGACCCTTAGGATCATTGAAGTTCAGCTCCCGACTTTGCCTTCTCTGAAAGCTATACGAGAGATATTTTTCCATAGGAAAGTGAGCCTGTATGTCAGCTGTGTTCTTCTGTCCCTTATTTAACCCCAAATACAGCATGAGAAGGAAACACATAATAAAGGGCATTTAATGAGAAAAAATATATTCAAGCCTTTCCATTGCCCCTTTTATCCACCAAGTTGAGGAAACAGTGAAATCAAGATTTGAGAAGAGGATGTAAGTAGTAAGAGAAGGGAGATGAGGAGAGCCAGAAGTATCTTTACAGATGAAGGTGTCACTTGCTACAGAAAACACTTCCTACAAAAAGCCATCTTTATGTTTCCCTGTTTCAGCCAAAACCACATTTATTTTTCCCAGGATTGAAACTATGTGCCAAAGTCAATGCATTCTACAACAGTAG
>WBNO01001772.1:9465-21585 GCA_013400575.1 Peucedramus taeniatus | reverse complement strand
TAGTGAGTAAGAAACATATAGGAACACTTCAAAGATGGAAAAAAAAGAATTAACAAACTAGGAATTTCAAATGTGTTGGCCCTACAGAAATTAGAACAATACGAGAAGTGAAATAGAAATGTTCAGGTTTGATATGCTTTGTTAAAACATTGTTTCAATTTTAACTCATTTGCCCTTCTTGAAAAATTCCAGCACAAATTCTAAGTAATTTAGAATTTCAAAATGAAGTGTTATTTTATTTTATACCTGACAAGGCTTTCCACTGGCCCCACTGTGAAGGAAAAGTGCAAATATTCTAAAGTTGTACTTGAGATATGGCGATTGGCATTAAACTGCTGATAAGTTAACTTTATGTATAACTAAATGCAGTTGCTTCCATCATACAGCTGATTGCTATTCCCCCCGTTGCAAACAGGAAATGACTTCATGGAATCAATCGGTGACTGCTGACAACTTAATGGAGACGACTAAAATGTAATTCTGTCTCTACACAGCACAACTGTTCCCTGAAGTATATATTCTATTGATATTTTGTAAAAATGCCTTTCATCCAGTATACATCTGGATCTGCAAAGCGTGCTTTTTCACCTGACAGCTTCATGATGAAGTTGTATGGTGTCTGACATAGTATTTCTTAATGTTTACGAGGCGCAAATGGCCAAACGAAACTTAATCTTTTAATGAATGTCTCTTGCTAGCATGCCACTATCTCCAAGAGTAGTACTTGCTGGTTTCATTTCTTGTAGCTTCATTTATTACAGGTTCTTAATTATCTCAATACTTCATGTGGAATCTACTTAGGAGTGAATGCATATTTGACCAAAGGATATAAATATGAAGCAACCAATAAAAAGCTTGACTCTGGAGAATATTACATTACCTGTGCAGAAATACTATGTAACAACAGTAGTTGAATAGGGAGTCTCATTTAGATACACACACACAAATATATATATATATATGTAATTATATGTAGAATTGGGAACCAAAATAGAGCCAGATAGGAAAGAGAAAACTGCTTCAACACTGTAATTTCAAAAGAAGCAAATACAGATGCTTCTGAAGATGCCTCCTGAAAGTCTATCAATCCAATCAACTGTTTGGATTCACTGAGCTGTCCATGACTTGTACTTTCATTAACTATGAATAGCACAAGAAAAAGGTCAAGGAGCAAGTTTCCAAGATATTAAGGATAAATTTCAAGAGATATCAGTTTTTGCTAGAAATAAGAATAATAATAAAATTCCTTTTATTTTACTCTAAGATCAAAGCAAATGTACTGTGAAAAAGGACTTCAGTATTATATTAAAGGACATTTGCCTTTTCAATCTTCATTTTACAGACCATTTAATATTTTGTTAAATGAAAACTGACCCTAGGAAAAAAAAAAACTAAAAACAACATGTCCTAAACTAAATTAAGATGGATGTAACATAGCATAAAGCCCTGCTCCTGTTATCTCAAGTTACCATGGAAATAATACATAAAGCATATATTAATCCCATGGGCAATTGCTGAAAAACATATTTTAAGCACTGCTAAAAGCATTTAAAGATACTGAAAATATAAACTTCTTTTTGAAAATGAGCTATAAGTGAAACAAAGAGTGATGAGATGATAATTACTTAATTGACTGGATGGGTTATATGTCTGTCAAGAATTCCTGCAAGCCATCACGATTGCTGTGTAGAGCCAAATGATACAGTATCAAATTTAGAAGAAGAAGGTAATCGCTTCTCTGCTCTCTGAACTTCTCCCTAGCAGTTCTGATTCAATAAAACACTTAAGGCATTTTTAACATTAAGATCCAAACACTTTCAAAGGAAAGCTTCCAATTTGGAATACATTTTGCCTTTATCCTATGTGTAATTCCATAGAGTCATTCTTAATTTTATCCCTGACTTAAGTGCTTTGTAGAACTGTAGATATACGGTGGATAAAAAAAAAAAGAAGCTGATCTGGATAGTACAATCAGGTTTCATGCCAGGCAGATGAGAGCATTTCAGTATTTATGTATTCATACATATGTATTTATATTTTACTTAAGAGGCAATATATATTGAGGTGGTGATGAAAGACAACATGTGAACCATTATCCGACAGCACTTGGCCATCTGTGCAAAGCTATGGTTTTCTTTAGTTAATTTTATGCTCGTTACTTGTGGTGATAGATGACAAGAATTAAGGTTTCTGAAACTCTGTTATGTATGGATAAAATTAAAGAACAATAAACGATAAATGGGTTAGCTAGGGCCTAAATTACAACCATATGGATAATAAGATTTAGCATATGATAAGGAAAATTTTCAGTGGGGTGAAATGTAGTCTGATGTCTATTAACAAGGTATATTTTTTCACTTTCCAATTTCCAAAACAAGATAAGGAAGCTTAAACGAGATTCACTCACAGTGTGAGCTGGTCTCCAACTGCTAAGCTCTGTGGGGCATATGTGGGGCTAAAGTGTCTTCTAATTACTTTTGTTCTATTCTAGTTTTTTGGGTTTTTTGGTTTTTTGGGATTTTTTTTGTTTGGGTTGGAGGTTTTTTTTTTTTTTTTTTTTTTTTCTACAACTTTCTACCCATCCTCGTAAGTAACTTAATGAAGTTTAGTAAATGATATAACAAACATATTTCCTGGCTTGAAGGCATGATATGTATTTTTGATTTGCTCCTGACCTGATTTCTGAACTGTTTGCCTGAAATGGGAGCAATGATTCAAAGAACCATGAAGTTTTGCCACGTTAACTGACACAGATCTAATTATAAATTAGCCTTAACTATTTTCTTACTGAGGAATTTCTGTGAGCTGGAAGGTACTTGGTTTTCATAATTTTTTAAAAATATGCAGTGCCTTAGAAATAATACTTGTATTAAGAATCAAGGTTTTTTTCATTCAGTGAAATGTAAATCAGACCTCAGAACTTAGTTGGAGTTAGACCATGACACTGGTAAAAGAAATTTAGGAAATCAGTATCCTGGTTTGAAAGACAGGTATCTGCCAGCAAAAGCTGGCATCTCCCTTTGAACAGAGAATGTAAACCCCCTCCCTCAAATTCTTATAATTTTGCAATTAGAGGCTCTCAGGCAAAGATTTGGGAATAGGAACAACAGTTCTTTACTAGGAATATTTAAAAAAATAGAAATGTAATAGTATTGAAAGACAAGCAAAACAAAGAAAACCCTAGAAAAACTCTGACAGTCAGGGATGTGACCTGACACCCTGGGTATCAGGGTGTTAAAGCAGTCCAGATAAAATCCTCCTGGAGTAATAGATGCAGTTCTGTGGAGTGAAGATGGTCCTGTAGAAAAATCCAGTGGTGGCGAGATGAGTCCATGTCTTCCTCCAGGAAAAATCCAGTGGAAAAAAACCAGGATCCTCTGGTGCTCCCACGTCCTTTTGGAACGGCGCCCTTAGGACCGACTCCCCATGTTCAACTCCTGTTCACAAGAAACCCTGCCCCACCCTTTTGTTTTGGTCATTTACCCATGAGTACCCAGCAATTAGTTCCGTAGCAAACCACCGGGAAAAAATTCCACAAACACAAAGGAAACAAATGCAACCCCCAACAATCAATTAAAGGAAAAGCATACTCTAATGCCTAACTGGTTAATTATATGGCTAACTGATATCATCTTCATATCATTCTAGTCATTAATGACTAGAACTTCATTTTATTATCAAGTATGGCAGACAACTCCCATGAAAGGATACAATTTATTTATGAATTTGTATTATTGTCACATAGTATTTACTATTATTTGCTGCTTATTACATTTGAAAATGCCTTGAGCAGTATGAACAAAGTTAAGTATGCAAAGGCTAACTAAGAAATATGATTAAAGATATATTCAAGGAAGTTCCCTACTCAAAGAGGGACAACGCATGTGCATTTTTCCTCTTAAAGACTAATGCCAAAAGAACCCAGAGCTCAGGAAAACTCTGAATTGCACTTATTTAAGAGGTATGGTTTAGTAATGTTAAATTCTGATTGAATTATAGAATAAATGTGAACTAGAAGAAATTTCTCAAAAGCCATGAGCAGGGTAGTAGAGGAGTTTTATATCCTGAACAATTTCAATAAGAAAGTGCAGTTCCAGAAAACACGATAGTAACAATTCCAATTCCCTCAAAATTTCCAGAAGTGTGAAAGCAATAAAGGAAGACCTTCAGTGAGTTCAGCGAGGCACACAGAAATTCATGCTATTTTATCTTCCCCTTTGAAACTGTGTTTCAAAGTCAGAAGTTAAATACTACGGTATTTGTTGAATAGTTGTTTTCACTCTAGCACACAAGGCCATTTGAACATACAAAGCAATCTGTTTCCAAATAAAGCCATGCTGCAGCCATACTTCTCAGGTTTCTGAAACTCAAAATGAGCTTAGAAATCCTTGGAACTGGGTCTTGCTTTCCACTAAATTCCAGGGACTGGTTTGAGGCCTTGCCATAGCAAATCCCTTGATAGCAGATGCCTTTTGGGAAGGGGCAATCAGAGGATGATACCTGGTGAACCTTTTTGTCAGAGCAGCACTTGTGTATTGGCTTAGGTGAGGAATGCAGTTTAATGCCTATTCTTTTGTTTTTAGGGAATTCTCATTAGGAAGATAAGCAATATGGGGATCTACCCTCAATACCTTCTAGAGAAAACTGGCATTTCATTTGCTATTGCTTGGAAGAAACTGTTTTCCAGTTGTGAAGATATAGCATTTGTTGTCTTTCTAGTCAGACTGTGTTTGCCATATGGTGTAAATAGGATTAAGGAAACTGGAAAGATCACCTTGCTACTCTGATGTTATGAATAATGTTATTGGACCCATGGGGAAAAAACACTTATATGAATAATATTAAGTAGTTTAAAGCTGATTATCTGTCTGATTACAAAAGGGACTAAAACACTGCAGAGTAATTTAACTGCAAAGATAATTGTAAATAAAAATTGTATGAACAATATTTTTGTTATCAGAAAAATAAACAGGTGTGTTTTCTTGACTCTGAGCTGTCTTAGCAAACAAGAGCTAATTTTTATCCTGCTACTTCCAGTCACATAAAGACCATCTGTTCATTCTTTTAAATTCCAATTATTGCTATTGACTGATCTTCTACAAATGCTTCTTCTAAGCTTTGCCTGCATGAGTGTTCTCCTTTGATAAAATAAACCTGGAGAAAATATGGCTGCCTCCTTGAAGAAGCTAAGCTTTCTCCACTCAGGTGCCCTTTTCAGCATCCCAAGGCATACAATATTAAGATATTGCTCTGGAACTTGTGTACTCCTTCTGCAAATATATTGTAGCTGTTCTTAAACATTCTTAAAAGGTGCATCAATAAAATGGATGGTTTGTTCAGTGCACAGCTAAGCACACAGATAAATAATTTACAAAATTAAGGAGTAGTATACTTCTTCAGGGAAGAAGAAACTGTTCTATTAGTTTAAAGCCTTCTTCCACAAACTGCCTTTCTGATGGAATGGAAATAAATAAATAAGAAATGCCTAGGAAAAGTTCATGAAAAAAATGGTATACATACAGTGAGGAATGTGCAAAGGAAAGATACAGGGAAAAATTAGCTGCAGAGTGATTGTGTTTCTTTTAAAGCACGTGTCCAAACTGGTTAGTTTGATCCACAGTTTATGAAAACTCAGTTTGCTCATTGGTAAAAAAATTTCGTAAATGAATGAAAATGTCACCTGCATTGACGAGAAGAATGTATTCTGTTCTTGATAGATGATGATCTGACATCGTCTGCTTGTTCTAAAATTATCTCTTCACTGTAATAAAGCAACATCTTTGCAGACAAGGAAGGCTCTGTCACTGAAGCTAATCCATCAAGAATAAAGAAGTGGTAGGTCATGCCTACAAAATTTGTGTTGCTCTGTTACACTGGAGTAATAATGTACATTTCTGATATATAATCCTGATGCATAACACTTGCAGAGGTTGAAAACAAAACTTGTGCAACTCCTCAGCTGCCTTCTGGCAACAGGTGTACGGCAGGAAGACAATTAATTTTGATGACCAGATACTGATGTTATTCTGCAGCTTTGTCAATTAAAAATTCACCTCTTTTTTATGCAAAAGACCAATTTGTCTATAAGAACCAAACAGACATGACAACTGCTGAATCTCCTCGTGCATTATTTTGCAAACTACTGTTCAATCTATATCCACTCTTTACACAACTGAAGATTTGGTTGCTCTTCAGCAATTTATGCTGTCATTTCTCCAGGCTAGAAGGATGTCTTGCTTCATTAGACATTAGAAATTTGCCACCTAATTCCCTTTAGGCAAGAATATTTTAAAGAAAGATTTACCACTCAAAAGAATGCTATTTGAGGACTGAGGTTATCAATATTTGTTAGAGTGTAGCAATGTTTTCTGTAATAAGGCAGACAATAACTTTATGTTAAAAGTTTTAAAACTTGTCTTTTACCTTCTACAATAGTTTTGCTCTGGATTTCTATACCACCACTGACATAGCACAAGTATTAGAAAATATTTTACTTTTTGCACCAGATTCAGTATTGAAATCTTTTGAATTTTTTAATTGATGCATAATTTAAATTTCATAACGAAGCTGTATATTTTTCAGTATTTATTCAGACTGAGAAAAGAACACAGGATATTTTAATTACTAAGTCAAATACTTATAAATAAAAATCTGCATAATACACAAAAGTGAAGTATACAAATATAAAAAAGTATAAAAGTAAAAAATATAGTAAAAAAAAATAAATGTATGTAAAGATATATAGTAAATAAACCTGAAGATTTTTAGCATTTTTGCTTATAGGATATCTGCTACATAAACCTCATCTTTTAAAATAATTTTTCAAAAGACCCTTGTACTTTCAAGTGCTAGATCCAACTGTTAATCATCCCTGTTCAAGCCATTATAACCCTGTGTGTCTTCAGACTGCAAAACTGTTCAGACTTTATTTGTTAAAAATGAGGTGGACATTAGCATATCTCTCAGGAGCACTGCTTAACCTTAATAACTAAGCTGTTTGCTGAACCTGAGACCACACCATAGGGGTTTATCAGTACATTTGTTCCAATAAGATAAGATTCAACACCTGAGACAGTGCAATTGGAAATTTGTTTTTTGAACTTCCCATTCTCAAGCAAGGGCAAACTTTTTCCTGTACAAACAGAGAAATACAGCAGCTACCAGCAGACTCTCAGTATATAATGTACCATCCAAAGGAACACTTCTGAAACAGCACAGTTCTCTCAACAGGAGAAATCCAAATAGCTATTGTAAAGGACTGTGTAAAAGCCCTTAGGAATCCCACCTCTGAACAAACAAAAAAACACACAAAAACATATAGCAAGAGAACCAGAGCACCTGGAGTGGGACTGACCTCAACCAAACTCAGCTAATAGCCTCCCCTCCAGCAGAACTCAGCTAATCCAAATTAGCTTTTACAGTACAATGGGATTAATGCCACTGAGCAATACCTACACTGCTGAATAAAACAAGGTCACAGAGAGTCCTGTGCCCTTAAAGACAAATGGCATAAACTGACATACTGTATAAACCCATATACTGGTTGCTATCTGGCTCCTGTTCCTTTTACATTACGCTGCTATTTGTAGGGGTGGGTTTATTCATTTCAAACTGTATGATAGAGCACTGATGTTCCATCATCTAGAGTGACATTTTTATAGCAAAAATGAAACTGAGGACTGTCTAGTGGAAGGAGTCCTGGTCCACATCAGTTGGGCTGGAACTAGATGATCTCCAGTGTCCCTTCTAACCCGACCATGCTATGTTTCTGATTTGTTTTCCGAGTACCAGAGGGCAGCATAAGGAGAGGTGGGACACTACTAGTGTTCCTGTGGGATTCATGGACTGTGTAGGCTACAGAAAGCCAGGACTGATGCAATCCTTCTCATACCATGCATTGGGAACTGCTCTTCAGGCATACTCCACAAACAATTCTGGGGCATTGTCATGCAAAGAAAGCACTGGGTGGTGTGGACACAAACCATGCCAGGAATGAGCAGCACTCCCCGTCTCACATCCACCCTAAGGACATGTTTTATACAGTACAGACATAGATATTAGTCAAAAGTAGAGACTTGGGTAAATATGGTGGGTAAATCAATAAAAAACAGAAGCAGGAAGAAGTTAGAACTTTTCTAAGAAAGAAGTAGATATGGGATGCTTGAAGAAATAGAATGAAATAAAAAGACACAGATACTTAGGAAAACATATGCAAAATAAATCAACTACCAACATTAATCAAACTCTCCAAATCAATTTATGTCTTCTGTGAGAGTCTCAAATGAGCAATACACAATAAAGAGGGGTGCAACTAAGCCCTTTATTTGAAAATGACACAAAGTCCACATGTGCACCATTGCTAGCATTTGTAATGTTTAGAAAAGCAGACAATTGTTTGGATCAGACCTTGTTATTTTTATACATACTTTGTCTGTCCCATCCTCAGTTGTTTCAAGACACTAGTTAAGCTAAGGCTGATAGCAACGCTTTCCTGTTCTACACCCTGAAAAATTTGGAAACTGATAAGAGATTATGGAGTATTGCCCCTTTTTGATTAAAAGGAAATCTTCCTAGATATAACACTCTTTTTTTAAAATTTGGTTTAATTTGATTTTTTTCTAGTTCAAATAGTAATAAGAATCTTGTAGTTGGAACACAACTGATAGAACATTTTCAAATATGAAGAAACAAGACAAGATCCAAAATACGTAAATAACTAAAAAAATATGGGTTATTTTTATTTTCAGTTTTAAGCATTGCTGACAGTTTTCTTAGCAGTACTCTTCTCTATTGCCATCATAGACCTGCACACAGCAGTCTTACAGTCCCCTTTGCATTTAAATCCCAATAAAATTATAAAGTGCAAATTATCAAGACAAAAGCAGCTTTTAAAAATTGGTGGTTTGCTTGTTTTTTTTTTTGTTTTTGTGGTTTTTTTTAAACAGGAAATACTGATGCTTCTGTAGTCTCTGTGCAGTTAATCTCTTCAAAAGCTCCTGTCAGAAAGAGAAGGGGTGAGAGACGTGCACAAACTGCTACAAAGAAATGCATAACGGGACACCTAGAGAATTCATGTGCTCATATGTGTATGCACATATACACCTCTCTCTACCAGTCTGTCTGTCATCTATCCATCCCCAGACTTGCTCAACTCTTCCCAATCATGCCTTAAATTTTGTTTTTATATATTGGTTTTATAGTGCTGGTACCATACTGGGCAGATCAATTTCTAGAAGATTTTGTAGTGGCACTTCAGAAACCTTAAATGCTCTCTGCTAAATGTTAACAACTCCCTTTTATGACGTCCTCATACTTGAAGTCTTGGTTGCTATTTTCAAAACAATGCATAGTTAAATTCAATTCAAGTTTGAAATGACAAAGGAGAAATGGATGCAGAAGCCTCCAAAATGCTAGTCTGTATTGATGCAGCAGCAAAGGGGTAAGCCATCTGATGAGCACAGTCAAAGGCAGTGTATGTGATACCAGCTCCATATAATGTCACGTTCTGAAAATGCTGTCTTGATAAGTACAGCTTTCACCTTTCAAAAATCTATTTATTTAGTAACCTTCAAAACCAGTAACCAGTAACCTTTCTTAGACCAGTAACCTTCTGGTCTAAGAAAAAAAAATCTCTTTAACTCTTTAACTTGTCCTACCATATATATCAAAAATTTTTCATGGCTCTCAGGACAGCTACAATTTGGGAGTAATATTTGCAGATATAAAAATATAAGAATGTCAAGTGACCCTCCAGAATTCATAAGGTAATAACATTTTCTGTAGGATCGCCTAAGAGAACATGAAGCATTTGGCAAGCATCAGGATGGGAAAGGGAAATGGAACAAGTTTTGTCAAGGAAAGGAAAAACTCTTCTTAAATCATGAAAGGTCCTCTGATGGCACAACATGGCTTGGAACTGAGTTTAGTGCTACCCTGTTGAAAGTTTCATCTGAGAGCTTTATACTTTTTGGAAAGTTAGTACCTTTTCATGCATGGTCTCAGACCCTAAAAAAGCAAAATAAATTTAGTTCATTTATGTGTATAAGGCCATAAAAAATTGTGTGGCATGGACAGCAGTCCCTGGTTTAGGCATGTGATGGTTCACATAACATATTGAGGAAAAAACTTCACGTATACTTGAGTGTAAAGCAGAGGAGTACAAGCTTCCCTAAACCAGAGAGGAATTTGCAGGCATGCTTTCACTTAAGTTATTTCTAACTGAACTTCAAGTCAGCTTTACTTTAAGCACCTTAGCATATGTTTTCCTCAGTGGAAATATCTTTCTATATTAGGATATTTATAAATACAGTGTTTCAAGCTCTTATGGTGAATGGTCATCTTAATTTAAACTTTTAAAACTGTATCCTTTCCACAAAGTCATTCCAGGGAGTTAATAAACATGTTCAATGAGTTAAGCTGTGTGTTAAAGAAGAGTTTATGACTTTCCCATCTATTCCTTTAATCCCCAATTATTCAAAATTTTCCAAGTCTCAGCAAGAGAAACATTTATGTCTCTGGGAAATAATGATTTCTATGCTTTCAAGTACACTCACCATATTCAGGAGGTTACAAAACTGTATTAAAGAACCTATACTTAAGAATGAGTAATTTTCCTGGATTACATGTTCATTACAGACTGTTCAGAAACTCTTATACCTTAAGCCTAGCAGCAAACTACTGCATGCTTTTGAATACATTTTCAAAGACAAAAATACCTCAGCCTCAGCTATTAGAATATTAACAGCATAAGATTAACATGTTTAATATAAATTTTAATAATTAGGCTTTTTTCTTAACCTTGCCCTTTTTAGTAAAACAGTTCCCAAAACCACCAATATCTACAGCATAAAGAAAAATAATTGTGTAATGAATATATAAAGAACCTTAATTGTATTGTAGTGTGCATACAGATAACTGACCCAGTGAATTAAAAAAAAAAAAAAAAAAAGATTGTTAGATGGAATGTCTAAAGGACTCTACTCCCAGAGTTGTATTTTTAGAGGTAACACAGAAGGCGCACAATAGGCTCCTTCCTAGTAAAAATTTCCAACATATCTACAGCTGGTCTACAGCCTTGCAGTCTATTCTTGCACACAAAAATGATTTCTTCAGGTGAAGAATTTCACCCTGGTGGTGAAAACCCAGGCTGAGGCCCTGTGAGACCCAGCTGCAAGGTGGCTGCAGGGTGCCCTGGCAGGGGGGGGCTGTGCTGGTGCAAGGTGTGTGTCAAGGAGGAGCAAAGGAGGCAAATGCCACCTTTCAAAGCAAAGATGAGGGTGTAAAGTCCTGAGGCTACCAGGGCAAACTGAATTTCAGGCCTTTCTTTCAGGTTCCAAGGTGTTTAATAGAAAAGTGAATCTATGCTTCCATATAAATAATAAATGATGAAAAGCATATTTCTTCATGAGTACATTGTCCTACATGGTCCATTGTGATTCACAGTGATGACATCAAGAAGAATGAGTGCATCATGGCAACAGTTTTCATGCTTATGTGTAAAAGAAACAGGACCAAGTAACTTAAAACACAACCTGATGAAGGTATTTATAACTATAAATATTTTGGGGTTCATGGACAGAATAAACCTAATCTTAAAATAACTCCTAACTCAAATTTTTCAAAATAAGGTCTTTTTTCCTTGTACCAATCACAGAGACCAGCAAAATTTTCCTAAAACAGAAATAAGAAACCAATTCAACTCAGGCATGATTGAAGTAGGCAGCAAAAAGCAAAGCTAGGGACTCAGCTATTGACTTTTCTTTATTATTCTATTACTGTTAAAGCCCCTCTGAAAACATAAAGATAAATCAATGAGTATAAACTGATAAACAGATTTATGCAAATGCCTCTTTTATTCTTTTATATATTTATAATACACTGTGCTCTTGTACATATTTAAGGTTTTCTCTTAAGATTTAAAATTCCAAGGACTATTCAAAGAACCAGCAAGCATGATTTGGGTTTGGCTTTGGTTTTTTGGCTTTTTTTTTTTTTCAGGAGAGTTATTAAAATAAGGATTGAAAATGTTGCAACATTCCACATCTACTGATGGTAGATCAAAACATTTTTCCTTTGTGGAGAAAAAGAAGAAAGAAAGAAAGAAAGAAAGAAAGAAAGAAA
>WBNO01001771.1:264-20697 GCA_013400575.1 Peucedramus taeniatus | reverse complement strand
TCCCACAACCAGCTATTCTCCAGTCTATTGTGTTTGCAGTTGATCCCTTTTGAACTCTTGAACCCATAGGACTTCGCCCTACCATGAACACAACACCCTGGACAGGCCTCCCGAGTTTTGGAGACACAGAACAGCTTTCTCAGTCCTGCCATTTGTGCTCAAATGATAAGTTCTCACTGATATTACCTTTACACCTCTCAATCACCTTCCAGCTATATAAAATATTTTTTTCCTTTTATGAGATACTTTCCTGTGATTTAAGATCCCACATAATAAATGGAGAAATCAGTAATATCACCTCACTGAGAAAAAGTTCTCAACAGTCTGTGATGCAGTTTTAATTATTGTCAAGGAAAGGAGACTAGAAGAAAAACATATTCACATTCAGACAGGATACAAAAGGCCTTTTAAAATTAAATTATTACATTAGCCATATTGAAAGTTAAAATTGCTTCTTTAAGGCTCATGTAGTTGGTGGTACAAAAGATAGTGATGCTGTGCAAGCCAATACTAAGAGAATTTCATCATTTGGAAGTCTGAGTAACATAAGACAAACAGAGCAAATATTCTGGTCCTGCAAAAGGTATAAAATGTAATATTCAATAATATCTCTACAATTGTATCTTATGTTTTGGAGAGATGCCAGAGAGGTTTTTAAACTACTGAAGTTTTGTCTCCTCGTTTTCTTTCTTTGCAATGCACAGTTTATTCCTTTGCTTTTTTGATCTCTAAGCAACAAAACCAATATGAAAAATAGCATAGGGGCACAGTTGGGTACAAAATAACTATGTTTGCTAAAAGTATACAAACATTCAAGGCCTGGTATTACATATATATATAATTGCTCTGGCTGTTTTCTGGTGGCTCTGGATTGATGAGTACAGTGAACAGTCTAGGAGATTTGCAAGCTATTGAAGTGGAAGCTACACTCTGCATATACACTGTTCTGAGAAAAACCAAACATCTGGGATTGTTATAGTTCAATGGGATTTTTCTCTCACACATGAACCACGTCTTTCTTATATTACCTATCTATGAGATATGCATACACACAAACATGCACACACATGCACATATCTTATGCATACCCTGTTGAGGAGCATCAGAGGAACAGATGGTAGACATGGCTGCCTGAACCTTGTTTGATGAAATTCATGGTTTTCCCAGAAATCCAGATTTCTTATCACCTCTTGCTATGAGTAAAATACAATTGTCACCAAGATTACATTAATAAGATCACAGTGTTAGACACCTGAAGATGAGAAAATAGCATAAAAAGGTGCCCAAGCTTCATTATTTGCTTTTAAATTTTATGATCACATCCTAGTTTTTTCAAAGATGACTATCTCATTTAGTGACTGGAATTGCTGCTGATTAATTATGAGTTATCTGATATTTTGTTTTCTTTCCTCCATTTGTCAGCCTTTGCTTTGTTTAAAGCTTTGTTCTAAAACCACTATGATTTATTTCTTAACATTTGCTTGTGTGGATCTCATCACTGCTTCATGAAAAAGAGGTATAAAAAGCTGCAACTTATAATCCCACATAAATACACATTAAAAAAAGATGCCCAGGAAAATATGCTGTTTTCTGTTGTTTTAGTTCCTTTGGTTTTATGCAGCAGTACAAGCAACTTTCACAGAATTTCTTTATGTTTCCTTTCTGGTTCTTTGAGCTGTAAAATAGGCTTGTGATTTTATACAATTTTGGATACGATTTCCCAGAAACAGTCAAAGTCATACATGTGATTCAAATGCCAACCTTTGTCAAATTTCAGTTACGTTCCTTAGAAGCTGAGAACTTCAAACAGAGACTGCTGTGGTAGTTTCTTTGTTAGGGAAAAAAAAAAAAAAAAAAAAAAGGCAATTTTTTTTCATTAGCCCAATCTCAGCTATGGCTAATGAAATATTCTGAAATATTCTGAAATATTCCCAAATTCCAACCTAAGGTTTAGAAGAGTTTCACTCAGATGATTAATTTTTTTAAGATTTTAAACAGTGAAACTGACAGCTTGACAGTGGAAAATGTCAATAAACTAAAGTAGACCATCACTGCAGAATAGGTGGTTTTATAGTCAACCTGCAAAACTAAAAATTAGCCCTTAAAGGAATTTAGTGTCTAAGAGAACAAACTGATTTGATAATTTGCATCCTTAGACTTTTCTCTGTGCTCATTCCCATGCTCTTATTCTGCTGTTATAAGTCAAACGGCTGAGAAAAGGCAGGACTTGACTCCAATAGTTGTTGCACATCTGTGTTTTATTATATGCTTTATGAGTCTACACTCAGATATGCACTGCATCAAAAGATTAATGGTTATGGTTTTAAGACTGCATACACTGAATTACTTTGTTCTGTAGTGCTGGTACAGCATCTCTGTCTGGCCACCTCAGAGTTTGCAAGTATCTCTTGGGAGTATTTCACAGTGTAAAAATAAAATAAGAAACAAGCACAGAAGGGAATCAATACTCTATATGTTCCTGAGTCCTTATCTATATTGTGCTACGTCTCTAATTGCAGCAAACTAGGAAAGAGTAAGGACTACTGAATGTCAAATCGGATTCCTCTTGAAGATTTTATTTCCATGGCTTCCTGGTTCTAAATACCAGATTAAGTGAACAATTTAGGATAAATTTTCTTGATCAAATTAACTTATCAGACTTTGGTTTTGAGTACATTTGTAATGGTAGAGTGGAAAATAGTTCACACTTAACATGGAATATCTATGCGTCATTCAATAAAGAAGTGTTTCAAGTTTTACAAAGATTAAGGGTGGTGCATGAAACATTTGATTCCAGATAGAAAAATAAAGATGTGAAATTTTATTTATAGCAACTATGGAACAAGACTTATTTCTTGGGGAAAAAAAAGAAAAAAATTAGGAAGGATGTTTTTATTTATACACGTGAAAAAATTTATTTTTTCAGGTGACGTTCTAGTGTCATATGAACACATATAGTGGTGTCCTTTGGTGGTTTTCAGAGCCATGAAGCCTTTCAATTACTTCAGGGTGGATGCAAACTGTAGCTCTCAGAAGGCATTTCAGCCCTATAGAGCTCTGTTTCATTCAGTTAATAAAATACAGTTAATACATAGATGATAAATCATTGTGGCTTTAAAGAAGATAATGTGTAGATACTGAAATCACTGTGGGTATCACTTGTGGTATAAATTAAAGAACCTAATCACCTAACTGTATTAATAGGATCTCAGCCCATTTACTGGACTAAGTGATTTGACTTATAAGAACAAGACTTTCTCAGTTTAGCTCAGTGGTTTTTTTATTCTGAGGTCTGAAATTCCATTGCAGAATTTTAAATAACAAAATTAAGAAAATTTGCAATTCACATGTACATTCCAGTGTCAATGACTATGGGAGGTGACTTTTGAGATTCACCTACCTCCAAAATTACTACTTTCATGCATCTCCATCCTGAAGTTTCCTTCTGGGTATTGAATATACAGAGGATACAATTAACAAATTATTTTGTGGCAGATTGTCAGGGGAAAGGAATGTCTGCTGAGGAACAGTCAGTTATTGAATTTACAGACATAAATGAAATTAAGTCAAGTACTAAAATGTGTAAGTAGAAAACCATATATAATTTCATATTCTCCATCCAGTTTCTTCTATTCCCCAATTCCTTTTAGTTTTAATATTTCTTACTCAAAGTCTCATCTTAATAAGCCCTTCCAAGTATACTGGTTTCTTAACTTAAGGTGTACTAAATTTTTTAGAGGATGTTATGCTCACCTGATATCACAGAGAAAAACCTTTATTTTTCAAGAAAAATAAGACCTAGTTACACATCTACTCACTTGCTTTTGTGTGACCATTTTCATTGTTATATTCACCATAATTTGCAATACAGACATCTCAGAAAAGTCCCAATGAGGCTTGAGGGGGATATTTGATGTGTGGTGGAAGAAGAGACTGGGATGGTTATAAGTGAATGTCCTCTGTGGAACTCAAATTTCTGCCCCTCACACATTAGCTTTTACTAAGGCAGTGAAATTCTGAGCTCAACAGAGGGATCTTAACCTGTGGGACAGATGATATGGCACTTAGAGCTCTGTGCTGTGATGCCTCCAGGACATTCACACCACAGAATGTCCCATCCAAATCCCTTCCTATTGCTAGTGAGAGTGTGCCCTGACCCACTGTATCTGCTTGCTGAAAAAGATTGCTTTTCTGTGGACCACTCACTCAGAGTTGAACTCAACGATCTTTGTGGATACCTTCCAACTCAAAATATTCTGTGATTCTGTGACTGCATTTCTCGTTTCTCCATTACTTGTGTGACCTTTGGGTTGGGAGACACTGGATCAATCCCTGGCTGTGTCAGAGCTCACTTGCAAGACCTGAGGAGTTGTGCTTTAACATTTGATATCTAAAATAGTGATAACAGTATTTTCCTCCCTCAGAGGAATTAAGTGATGATAAATCCATGAAAGACTTCAGAAAACTTCAGAAGCAGATAAGTTTCAAAAACAGATTAAGAGATAAGAGGTTTCTCAGGTTTTTTTTTGTATTAGCACCATACTAGTGAAGCATTCAACCCTAAGCCTTCAGAATCTCAGCTTTCTTTCAGAAAATCAAAATAAAGTAGTAACACAATTTACCTCTAATAAAACTTCACTTTTTCTCCACTTTAATCCCATTCTCCTTTCTTTTTCTAATGTATTCTATAACATGATATGGAGAGAAGATTCAGAATCCAAACAATTACAAATAGAAATATAGTCTTTTTACAGGAAGCCTTGATTTATACAGCCAACTCCCTGAGGTACAGATAGGTTTTTCATACTGCTATAAATGTCTGAATGCATAATGGAATGCAGACTCAAATTTCTATAATGTGTTTGGATGATGCATTGCTCATTGAGAACTGCAATGAAGCAAAAGAAGAAATCTCAAACAAATTCTTCTGAAATTTTGGTCTTCTAATGTATTATTCAGGAATTCAGGTAAGAGGCAAAAAATGCTGCCCAACTTTTTAAGTTTGAAGAGGGTTCATAATTTAATATTTTACTGTGATTTAATCTGTAAGAATCAAGTTGCTTTTGCCTTTAGGCATTTACAAGTACCAACAGAAATGCAGACCCTCAATGACTGATGCTAGCGTCAGTTCTTCATGATAAACAGAAATGATTCATGATTATGATATTGTTATGTTGGACTTACATAGTACATAGACACTAGCCAAGTCTAACATAAAGATTAGAAAAGTTTGGCATGATGTGGGAGTCAGTGATGGAGCAGGCAAATATAGGGTGCCTTGAGAATGCACATGTTTAGTTCATGGAGAGAAAGGAGAAAACTTTCCCATGGCCCTCTGCTCCCCTATGTAAATGATGAGATGTCTGTTAACCACCGACCACTCCCTGCTTCGGGAAAACTCTATGTTATCTGTTCTCCCATTGGTCCTTTCCCACCAATCCCTCCCACTTAGCCTTTCCATTGGTTCAACCTATGACAATCCACCCCAACTCCTCCCCCAGTCCCTCTCCCCATTGGACAATTGAGACCCTGACCCCTCCTACCCTCCCACTATTATATACCCAGACCTTCCTTCGTTCGAGGCTCTTTGCCTCTGGTTCCCCTCCGGTTATGGTTGTTCTTCTGCTCTTTCCTGCTCCTTTACTACCTCCCTGGATTCCCAGCACCACCACCGTACCTGGACCCTCAGACCTTCCTTCAATAAACCTTTCTGGATCTGCCAAGCGAAGAGTCCTCTTGTTTATTCTGGTAAGTCGAACATTACAACATCTGGGCTCGGGCGTCTGGTGGGCTGAGGGAGTTGCTGGTGCAGCTGAGACAGAAGACGCTCTCAGTCTTGCAGGTACCCCGACAGCACCTGCCCGTGGAAGCCAAGAAGGCCACCCACAATATGATATTTAATTGAATGAACATTTTGGAGGCTCTATTTTCCCACTGAAATTATATGTACAAATAAATCTTGATTATGACTGGATTTACACCCACTATTAGAAACCCATCCAGATAACTTCTTCTTTTTTTTTTCTTTCTTTTTAAATACTGAATTGTTTCAGCTATTACAAACAAAAGAAAGTAACCAGTTTTAATTAAAGCATAGCTAGGATATAAAATGTTTAAGTCTTATAAAAGTGATTGGAAAAGACTATTGCAATGTATAGACACTATTCTTTTGTTTCTAGCTCTTGTGATATTATCAGGAGAGGTCATATTTGATGTTTTTCTTGAAAACTAAAGTTCTTCACATCATTTAGTATCTTAACATCAGTTTTCCCTAAAAACAAAAAATACATAGTATTCATGTTAGATAGGAAGAATTTGAAAATTTCATCCAATGTGTACCTTAAAAAATGACAAAGCCAGAAGATAGTGGAGAGAAACTAGCACCCCCTTTATTTTTTAAAATCATTATTTTGAGGATTTTTGAGGCCTGATTCATGACTTTGGAATGTCTAGGTTTGGCCATACTGCCTTCATTTAAGTGATCTAAGCATCCATGAGTAGGTCACTGCTTTTTAGTCTGCTGCTGTCCTTAAAACAAGTAGTTATCAACAACAACAAAACCAAGAACAACATTAAAATAAATACTCTTGCTCAAAGAAAAATTTGATCCTCCAGGAAAATATCATTGTGATGGGGAAAATATTGTCTTTATGTAGGCAAGAGGGTCTTGAATACACTTACTGGTAAGTAGGGTGCAAGGACTATAGCCATGTTGTGGGAGCTGGAGAAGTATGGGCAGAGCAGCACTGTCCTGAGAAAGCAGCTCTTCCTTGGACTACTGCAAAATACCTTAAATGCAGAACAGAATTTGACAAAAGGCTCATGCTTGGCCTTCCTAAATAACAGAGTTATAAAACAAATCACATTTCATTGCACAATGCAATGTCCATATTTTGCTGTCTCTTGGAAAAAACTTTTTAATTAGGAAGGGCCAAAGTAAAGTCTGGAAACTAGAAGATATTTCTTTCTTTGCTTCCTTCTGTACCTTGCCCTCCTCTTCTTCTGTACCTCACCCCTGGCAACCGACTAGGCATGATTGATGACGCAGTTGACAGTTCTACCCCAAAAGTCATACTGATATAAAACTGAAATAAATCTAGTGTCTATTGGTTTAGAGGTCTGCATTCGGAAACAGCCTTAGAAATTAACTGTAACTACAACTATCCCCTCTACTAATTTTACTATTATTCTGGTTTATTGTAAAGAATTAGCTGGACTCTTAGACATGATGCATTATCTAATTCTGATGTGCTGTCCTTTAAAATACCATTGCTTGCCCACCTGGCTCACACCTCAGACAAGTCTGTTGCACCCCAGAAAGAGCAGAGCTCTCATGTCCATTGCTGTGCAAGGATATTTCCTTTCACATTCATGTGCAAATCAGTTCTTTATCTGTGGTTTGGAAATCTTTTGATCTTGTTAGAGCCTGAAGGAGAAAGGAGAAAGGGAAAAAAGAAAAAAAAAAGAATGGACAGAAAAAAAGAAAAATAATTAAGAAAAAGAAGAAAAAGACAAGGAAAAAATAAAAATGACAGTGATCTTCCTGCTTGAGCTATCAATGTGGTTAGACAGCATTTAAAATTTAAGTTAAAATAGGGAATCTTGGATATGCATGTCTATACTTAGATTAAATGATTCTCTAATATACTAGTAGTACAGAAGATTTTTGTGAACATTTTTGTGACATCCTGTTGTGATGTCACGAAAAACCTCACAACCAAGGAAATTATTCATAAATTGGAAAAAAGAAATGGACAATTAATAGGTCTGGGAGAGCAGGCTGAACAACTAAGTCCTTCATGGTGCTGAAAAACCTTGAGGTTGTTGCCTCTTTGTCTTGTGCTGAGGTAGAAGAGATGGGTAACAGGCTCTCTCACTCCAGAAACTGTTGGCTTTAAGCTGTAAGTCCAAGAGATCACCCTAACCACTGAGTAATATGGTTGCCAGAAATACATCTTTATAACAAAGTTTGCTTCTAGAAAGTGCACAAGTATTATTTACTTTAAGATATGGCCATATATATTGTATTATCTCTTCCCTTAAAATTAGACATAGAATTCTAGGTCAATTAGCGGTAGAAAAGCTGTGCATTAAAGTTGGCTTTTTAAAAAAAAATAATTTTATACATGTATCACTTATTTCTTGCCATTTTAGAGCTTTGCATGTCATTGTATTACCTGTTTTTTGTTGCATGGAAATTTTAGTTACACTGAGCTGGTAGAGAAATTCTGCAATATTAGGATAGCAAAAAATATTATTTTCTACAGGAACAGGGAAGTCTGAGCAAACTTGGGGCTTTCAGCTAGTATCCCCTCTTCAACTTTTGGGTTTTAATCTCATTACTGAAAAAAAATTAATGCTTAATGTGAAGTCAGTGGTTCTGAACTATAGCTAAGTGCTGATCTTCTGGTTTGCAGATGATGTATACTTGTTAGCTATTTCAAAATTAAAAAATTACCATTTTCCATATGAAGATAATGCTTTGTGAGAGGAAGGTTTATTACTTCTAAATTTTTTGTTAAATTGATTTAATGGGTTTTGAGCATACATTTTCTTTTAATTGGTCATTCTTGTCTTGAATGATGAACTACTTAATCTAAGATAGGAGCGATGCACTTCTTCTCATCTGTTCCAACTTACCCTTTCCTCCTGCTCACTGTGTGTTCCTGCAAGTTTCCTTGCAAGGCAAGGAAAAGCAAACCTGTCCCTGATGTGCCTACTCTCAAATGATGCAGCATCAAGAGAAGGCCCTTTTGGACCTTTGGTAGTGAAGCAGCATAGTTGGGCACAAAGCCAAAAACTTACTCTGATTTGAGTGTGGCCTGGATTACAACTCATGCTAGAGCTTTTCTTGGATCCCAGTAACAGCATCCATGCATGCTCTGCTGAGCAAACCCTTAAATGAAATAAAAAGAAGCAAAACCAAGTCCATATAGTCTGTTTATATAGACCTAGAGATTCAGATAAAGAAAAACAAACATAACCTTTTCAGCTGCTCCTCACAAGGGAAAAAGAAAATGAAACTTTTGATTATAATTGTTTTAATGAGCTTTGATTCAAAATTAAGTCATAATGGTCTGGTTAAAAAATATTCTGTTAATGAGCTTATATTTCTATCAAAGTGTGCAAGATGCAAAATTCTCTGAGGATATAATTAAATACCAAGAAATATTTATTTGATGATTAATAAAATCTGCTTATTCTTTGAAAAAAAATAAGTAACAGTAACAGCAATAGTGATGGCAGTAAGACTGGTAGGAGCACAGTAATTATAATCTAACTGGATGGTCTATTTTTGCTACTGCTCTTTGCAGTTAGAGAACTGGTAACAAGTACCTACTCTTGCAGGCCTAAAATCTGATTTTAGCCATTTAAAACTCAGACTTGACTGTAGGTCACCTTTAAAGATTGTAATTGTGTTTCCGTAAATTTCTTTTTGTTTTTAAACTGCTGTTTTTAAGAAAGATGCACAGGACACCTATAGTACTATGTGTTGCAAAAAATAAGGAGAAATAAAAAAAATAGAAAGAAAAGGAGACATGGAATGTGCTAACTAGGGGAGGCAGTGTGTACTATGAGTGAAAAACACTAGCTTTGATTACTACATAGTTAAAAGAAAGTGTTTCTGTGTACTTTACATTTTATGGCATTTTACATTCTGGAATGTAGTTTTCAATGACACATACTCTAGTCAGTAATAAAGCTGCTTCCATTAATGTTTCCCTGTTCATGTGCTGCAGGGGCTAATAGAATATGAGAATGCAGGAATATATTTCATTCCGACTCAGACTATTTTTATTCTGATTCAAATCTAATTCTTTCAAAATCTGAATACATATTCCTCCTTTAGATTTCCATGTCAAGATATTTCTGAGCATTGTCTTGTGCAGCCCATTACCTCTTCTCTTCAGAACAACCACTTATTCTCATGTCAGTTAATTTGATTAATCAGGCTTTGGTTAAACAATACAACTCATCTTATGTAAAAAGACAGCTACAATCTGTCATGTTTGTAGTTTCTGTTTCAAACGGAAAACAAAAAAACAACATTAGCAGAACGGATTTCAAGACCAACTCTTAATTACATTAAAAATAAAATTTAATAAGTGAAATGCAAGGAAAAAGCAAAATTATATGCAGGGCTATATGAACACAGTAATGTTACAGAGATATTAGCTGTAAATACACAAGGATGGCTGGATTACACAGATAGAAAAAACCTAGAAAACATTATGTAATGGGAAAAAGTGTTAAATTGACTTTGTTTCATTAGATCCTGAATCCCCATAATAAAAAGGAAATTACCACGTTACCAATGTGGGTGTGTTGATTTGGCGCAGCCTGGGTTTTTGGTAGCAGGGGAGGGCCACAGAAGTAGCTTCTGTGAGAAGCTGCTAGAAACTTCCTCCAAGTCCAACACTGCCAATCTCTGATGGCTCTGAAGATGGACATGCTGCTGGCCCAATTAGAAAGGTTGGTAATCTCTCTGTGATGACATATTTAAGAAGGAAATCAAAACAGTGCAGGCACAGTTCTTTCCAGAAGTGGAGAGGCACCATTGCTGGGCCCATCCCAGCACAGCCTGTGGTGATGCACTGCCGTGGCCACTGCCATCTCGGCACAGCCTGTGGCGAGCCTTGCCTGCCTGGCCACCCCTAGCCAGCTGTGCCATGGACAGAAGGACAGGGGATGCGGCAGCTTCCCCTTACCAGGGCCCAGCTTGAAGAGAGGCATTAAACAGTGCCAGCATCACAGCAGCCGCCACTGCCTTTGCAATGGTGGTGGGGCCACTTGGCTGGTAGTGGAAACATGGCAATTGATTCCCCAGCATGGAACCTAGATGAGATCAATTTCTTGGTGCTGCATGATCCTGCAAGAATTTTTGAATTGGTAGAACTTCTTGGCAATGGTACTTCCATGCAGCAGTTTTTCTTCTAGTCAGAGAAGAGGAAGAAGTGAGGACATATGAAGGAGAACTACACAGTGGCACCAAGGTCAGTGGAGAAGGAGGGGGAAGAAGTGCTCCAAGTGTTGGAGCCAAGACTCCTCTGCAAGCCATAGTGAGGACTATGGTGAAGCAGCTGTCCCTCTGCAGCCCATGAGGGCTGCATGCAGCCCATCTCCATGGGAGATGCAGAGATCCACTCACAGCCCATGTGAAAAGTGCCCATGCCAGAGTGGGTGCATGCCATAGAAAGCTGTAATCTAGTGGGAGACACTAGATTATAAATAGAGAGAGAGAGGGCCTCTGCTTCCAGGGATAGAGAGAGAGAAGGCCCTTGCTTCCAAAATAAAGCAGCATATCTTTAGAGGAATCCACGACATGGATGAGTGACCCACAANATGCAGAGATCCACTCACAGCCCATGTGAAAAGTGCCCATGCCAGAGTGGGTGCATGCCATAGAAAGCTGTAATCTAGTGGGAGACACTAGATTATAAATAGAGAGAGAGAGGGCCTCTGCTTCCAGGGATAGAGAGAGAGAAGGCCCTTGCTTCCAAAATAAAGCAGCATATCTTTAGAGGAATCCACGACATGGATGAGTGACCCACAACACAGCAGTTTTGGGAAGACTGTTTGGCCATGGAAAAGACTCACGTTGTAGCAGTTTTGGCAGGAGTCCGGCTCGTGAAATCAGAGCCACACTGGAGAACTGTCTTCTATGGGAGAGATCCCATGGCATAGCAGAGGAAAGACTCCTCTCCCTGAGCAAACAGAAGATCTCGAGTGATGAACTGACCAAAACCCCCATGCTGTGTCTACCTGTGCTATCGGTGGGAAGAAGGGAGGGGCTAGGGGAAAAAAAATGTTTTAAAGGCTGATTTTACTTTTCATTATCCTCCTCTGACTGTTAATAATAAATTTACTTTAAACCTGTACATTTTAACTTGTTTTGCCCCCTTAGAGTGTTTTCTCCTTGTTGTCATCTCATCATTGANGATGAACTGACCAAAACCCCCATGCTGTGTCTACCTGTGCTATCGGTGGGAAGAAGGGAGGGGCTAGGGGAAAAAAAATGTTTTAAAGGCTGATTTTACTTTTCATTATCCTCCTCTGACTGTTAATAATAAATTTACTTTAAACCTGTACATTTTAACTTGTTTTGCCCCCTTAGAGTGTTTTCTCCTTGTTGTCATCTCATCATTGAATGAACCCTTCATTAATTTTTTTCCCTCTCCTCTGCCCAGGTGAGAGCAAGAAAGGGTGAGTGAACAGCTTTCGTGGGTGCCTGGTGTTTGGCCAGTGTCAAACCACTACAATGGGTCTGTTGTTTTGTGGTCTTTTGCCTTAAATTTCTTTCCAAAGATGTATTTCTTTATTGATATACATGCATAAATTTACAATAAGAATTACCTACAGAGGGGAAAGTAATGCTGGACCTTATGGCTGAGATATAACTATCTTTGTTCCAGGCTTTTTAAGAGAAGACGCACTTGCAGGTAAGCTTTTTGACAACCTGCTGGGCTTAACTCTCCCTTAATTATCATCTTTGGCAGTGTCTGTTCCTGTTCATTCCTTGTTGCAGAGGAACTTCGGGGTTTTTTTGTTTTGTTTTACTTTTTGTGTATGCATCCATATCACCTTCAATACTTCTTCCTCCACCCCAGAATATGTTGTCAGGACTATTTCTGCACCCAGCTTTAGCCGTCATTTAAAATAAAGAACAAACTGCTTCTGGAGTGATAATTCTACTTGGGAATGAATAGACTTTCACAAGCTTAAATCCTGAAAGGTACATGAAATGGTCTTCTTTAAACTACATGTTGCCATGGTTACATCCTTCTGCAGCTCAGATGAGGATGGGGGCCAATTATTAAGTTTTGTTTGCTTGATTTTAAGTAGTTTGTTACCTGGATACTCAATAAATAAAAAAATTAAAAAAAACCCCTTGTTTTCTTCTCCCTTAACTGATTGAAAGAGAAAACACTCATACCTACAAGTTGAAAAATCCAACAAAATTCAGATCCTTAGTTATGGAGTAAAAGTACATCTGAACTATTTGCTTTAGGGAGGCTTGGTGGAGAGGCCTGCAAATAGATTTTCCATGAGCATGAAAAAGCAATCAGTCACATAATGTAACTATAAATTATGGACAGGTGGAGAGCCGGGGTTAAAGGACACTGGGTTTT
Organism: Peucedramus taeniatus; assembly: GCA_013400575.1. Taxonomy (NCBI): domain Eukaryota; kingdom Metazoa; phylum Chordata; class Aves; order Passeriformes; family Fringillidae; genus Peucedramus; species Peucedramus taeniatus. The sequence continues at coordinate 7,567 of WBNO01001771.1, read as the reverse complement.
ATCATTATTTAGACAATAAGAGGGTTTTTCTGTCAGGATCACTTGGTAACTAATTAATGAAAGAAAAGACCCTTTCTTCTGGGTTGAGGCACAGGGATTCTTAACTGGTGTCATGGCTTCTCCTTCTTTTTAAAGATGTCCAGAGCATGTAGTGTATGGTACCTTGTTCCTGTGCTTAATCAGAAGCTTTGGTAACAAGCTGGAGATGGAAGAGTGAAGTGGGGTCAAGAAAGCAACTCAAAAGAGGATGAAGTTAAAATACTATCCTGTTAGTATCTCTAATAGTTTACGTGGGCAATGACAGAACAATATCCTAATTTTTATCTGGGTTCCTTTCTATTAATTTACTGAATCTCTTGCTTGTTATTTAAGTTTCAGATTAAACTTAAATATATGAATGCATTGCAATAATAAATTTATAAGAGAATATTTAAAGAGCAAAGATTTGAATGGCACAAATGAACTCAATATAGCAGAGCTGAAGAAAGGATTTGCAGAGATGCTACAGCAGTCAAAAATGACTGCTAGAAACTCCTTAATTAAAGAAAAAAAAAACACACCACCAACCTGGATTGCAATGGGCACAGGTGTTTCATATCAATTTAGGCTTAACTTGAAACTATTGATACTATTTTAACTAATCTTAAAAAAGTTTAAGAACAACTAGTTTAAAGAAGATTAAAATGTAAGCTAGCTATTTGAACATGGAAAATTTTGTATGTTAAAAGGGACACATATTTTTAAAATGTACCTAAAATTTGAGTTGGTTTTTCTTCATCTTTATTTCACTAGTTATTTCCCCAAATGGCATGAAAAAATATGTTTAGACTGTATGGCCTTCAGATTTGCTATTGCTTTCTTCCTAGTTAATAGGACACATCTGTCTAAACAAAGCAAGGATCTGATATTTTAAGGCAAAATCCATTGGTTCTTCCTTTCTCAAATGAAAAATGGTCCTCTTTAGGAATAACTAGTTTGCAGTTTGCTTAAATTACAAATGAGAATCAAAGAACATAATTTTCCTTTGTAAATTACATGAAATTGATAACGACCAAGAAGTCTACTAGTGCAAGGCAAAACTTGGCATGTGCCAGGCGAGTAAGTCAGTAAAAATGTGATAAAAGACATATGTGAGTGGTAGGATTTTGCAATTGTTATTTTTTTCTGTAATCCTGATTGGCAATTTATTATAAAAATAAAAAAAAAAAGAAAAAAAAATATTATCAGTACTAGCCCTGTAATCTTCCTTTTAGATTGGTAGAAAATGTAAGACAGAAAATCTGCTGAAATGTTAATACAAATAATTACAGTTTCTGACAGTTCATTTTTGGAAGCAGGCTACGGCACAGAGCCCTGCTAAGACATCTGGGGAAGGTGAGAAGAGAAAGGGTTCCTGAAGAGGAGGCATAAGTACTCAGGAAAGGGGAACAGCCTCACCAAATTTAAGGATACATCGTGTGTAGTCAGTTTAGGGAAGTTTTCTTGGAGGTGCTTCTCTCCAAGACATAAAATTTACAGAAGGTTAAAGTGTTTCCCACTTTTACTTTCAGTTGTTTTGTGGAGCAGAGAGATTTCTCCTCTCTGGTGCATGTCCTAGCAGAACCCATGTGAATAAGTCTGCTGCAGTAAGAAATGCTGTCTTTTTCTTTTGGGCAACAGTGACAGAGGAAACAGTTGATGAAGCACTGAGAAAGCAAAGGAAAGAGGATGGGATAAGCCTCCCCAAGAGTGACATGAGAGCAGACACACTAGAAGGATAGGAGAGATCTTGAGCAGTGCATTCTGTTTCCATGAGTGAGAGCACCAGGGGTCATGACCATGTCTGGCTGCCTGAGCTAATATTATGAGCCTTTTAGCTTTGTAACAGCTCTGGAAAGAGAGGCAAACTATGTTTTCGGGAGACTGGGGAAGGTATTAGAGAAAAAAAATGGAAATGGAATGCCAAAAGGGATTTCATCTTGGTGGGATGCTAAAATCTTCCATGGGAAAGCAGAATGCAACACACGTAATATCTGCATATGCATAGGGACATACTCACATCTGTATACATACGCATAACTTGAGTGGGTGGCTGAGACTGGGAACCATAAGCACAATAATTCAATACATTGATTCTTCCTGCTACTTCAGTGTGTACTTTTTCCTGGTAAAAATTGGAAGAGATTTCATTGTTTTTCTCAGCTTTGTCTGCATGTGATCTGCTTTTTGAAGAGGAGGTGTAAGAAGAATAAATGTTCAAATGCTACAGCTGTAAAAAGGAGAGACAGAAGTAAGAATCTTTCTTTCAGTTACATGGCTATTTTTCATGGTGAATGTTCAATTGCCCTTAGCCGGGGATTCTAATCATGGGGTAAAGTAATAATTTACTGTGAATACTGCTCTACAGCTATGACAACACTGGTGGTTTTCATGTTCCTTCTTTGAAATAAACACAGAGGTTTTATTAAAAAAATATATATCATTTATATGTCTTTTTTGTAAGGGATAAATATCTGTACTTTCTTTGTGCTCATAAAATCAGTTGCAAAACTCTTTTGGGGACAGATTTTTGCTTAGTGAGCTCAGATTCACTTTTAGGATTTGAGTTATCCTGTAGACAGTGAAACCACAAAGGGCAAAGACAGACAAAAAATATAATAAAGAAATGAGCCAGAGCTATGGTTAGGCACTTCATATCCAGATAATCCCCTTCTGCCAACCTAGTTTTTACAATGTGGAAATACACACCTCACTCTTTCACTTAATAACAAACAAATAAGCAGAAAAAATCATGCTGCCTGGTTAGGTTTTGACTTTGCAAGGGGAAGCACTTGTGGACCTGAGTTATTTTTGCAAAGAAGGAAGAGTGAGTGTTTGGAGATCCTCAAACAACAGGAATTTTGTCCATCCTCCTGCCTAAGTCTGGTGGTGATAAACAGCAACTGTGAGGTGAAGGGGAAAGGGAGACACACCTAAATCCAGCAACAGCTTGTATCTTGGGGCTGTCCTCAACAGGAATGGGAAGAAACCCGTGCTTCAACCATGGAGGCTGCAGCCAGGATCCAGCTGTAGGTTGTAAAGCAATTGCAGCACATTCCTGGGGGATTGCTGTGCTGGGCTGTAGGCAGGAGCCTCACGCCTAAATATTTTCTGTGGCTTGGCTGTTTCTTAGCTTATAGAATTTAGTCAGATCTTTGGCTTGCCCTGAATTAGCTTTACTTTTAAAACTGGCTTGGACAGCACCAGTGGAGAAAAACAGATGTTACTTGTAATGGCATATGTAGTCCAGGAACTGCAAATATGCAATTTTCTTGAAAAACAAACAAACTTTGTTTTTCTAAAATTAATTTTAGAAAAGACAATTTACCTTTAAAAAGAAAAGTATTGATTTTCAGGGATGTATTGGCATGTGATGGTCCAAAGTGACCCCATGGTGACATAATTTAAACTGTTTTTTTTTTGTACCATGGCTTAATTTAACCTAGAGTGTATGATAGCTGGATGTGTATGTTAATCATATTGATCTTAAGGAAAAGAATGTAGCAATCATATACACATAAAATTCTTTTTCATTTCTGTCATTATCTCTTGTATATTATGCTTGCATAAATATCAGGCTGTTAGTTGACTGATGATGCTAGCAAGAATGTGGTTAGATTTTATGTCTACTAGTCGTATTCAGGTTTAAGCTCTAAAAATTAAACTGGAAGCCTAGACAATCTACCCATTTTCTTGGGACTAAGAAATACACCAGCATTCCTGACAACTCTGGTCAGCGATAGACACTTCAAGGCTTATTGTGAGTTCAGTACCTATTTCAGAAAGCAGTTAATCACTACAGTTAATCTGTAGTGATTTTGTTTGTTACACTGCTCTTTGGCAAATCTAATTCTTGCTTCTGATGTAAAATTTCTCAGATAAACAAGGTATAACTGAATGAATATTGCATTTCAAAGCTAACTATTAAAGGCTTGCGAAGTGGAGCAAGGCATTGAAAACTATGGAAGAAAGGAAATAGTTAATGCCCTCTGTTTGCATACAACCCTTTCCTTCTTGAACCCACAACTCCTTTCTTACAAAACTTAAAGTTGTTCTTTTAATCCATCTGCTTCCCATATGCAAAGCTAAACAGAACAAACCAGTTGCTTGACTGCAAAATAAAATGTGAAAAACATTTCTAATACAAGTACATATTGTTGCTTGTATTAACAGAATTACTGACCCACAATACTACTACTTTTGACACTGAATAAGTGTACTTTCTTGCTTATTCTAGAAATGGGACAGAAGTGCTTAAAAAAAGCCCTTTTAGCATGTGTTTGTGACTTTGTGGTAGGTACTCATATATTTGTGCCCAGTGTGAAAGAGGTGCTTTTATGTGTTGCTGGAGAGTGACTGCAAAACAAGGCTTCTGAACATCTGTAAGAAGGGTGAGGCAGACAGATTTCTATTTAGGACCCAAACTTAGAGATTTTCCAAATTATTACTCAGGTTCCCTGACATCTACTTCCTCATAACATCAACTCAGTCTGTTTTCACTATGTAAAAGCATCCAGTATGTCACATAGGAGGTGTATCCCTGAGCTGTAACTGCTAATCAGGGATGTGTTATCATCACAAGTTTTTTTTATAGGGAACTATCTACATCCCACTGTAGTAGAAGTCCCTAGGCAGCATGATGGGTAAAATGCAATCACCTCCAAATAGACATGAATTGGGGGTGTTATAACACAAGGCAAAAACCTCAAATGTTAAAACAGCATAAAAAACAACTTAAGAGACTGAACTTCCAGTATCAGTTGATATCTCTGTCAGAAGCAGAAAAACAGAGCAAATATGCCCAAGAAGTAGGTCTGGTGGCTCTGAATTATTCTTAAGATCTGGCATCCTTCTGATGTTTTAATGTGATACTCATTCTCAATTTGTCATCCTGGTATTGCATCAAGTAGCAAAAGAACTCTTCATAGTTTCCTGTTACCATCACATCAATGACAATTGCATCTATGATTATTAGCATTTTCTAGGGAAATGAGACAAAAAAGGGTAAGTCACTGACTGCCCTTGCCTCAAAGACAAATATAGCATTCAACATATCTTGACTATATAATGCTGCTTAATATTTTCCAACATCCCTCAACGCAGCCTTAAAAATGTATTTCAATGGAGAGTTAATTTAACTGTTTTAAAATACAAAAGATATTTAACAGACGTCAGTGTGTAGCCCCTGGTTAGTAAAACAGGCTGAGCAGGGAGCCTTTTTCAGCATTGTTTTTGAGATACAGATCACTTGAGTATCTTCTCTGACAGCTATATTTGTTACTGCTGTTCTGCTATGTCTCCCTCCTTGTTGCTGTGATTTCGGAGCATGCATGATGTGGAGGTGAGCCAGTTGGGGGGCACATAAACTCAGGGCTACTCTTGATCTCTGAGTGAATTACCCTGCTAAACACATCCCTCTTTGCTATTGCTGTGAACTGCAATAATTTTTCTCTACAACCTTCCAGCACCATCCATAGAGCTTAGAGGTGGGAAATTAAGTTACCTTTCCATCTGCCACAGATCAGATCTTCTGCTTGCCCTGGACTCCAGGAGAAATACAGCATTTCAAACTTTAGAAGGATGTAATTCTGCAGCTACAGGAGGATGGGATTGTTTATACAACCACATTCAGTTCTAAAGATGGAATACACATTTAGAGTTTACTACCAGTAAAAAATTGATATCAGACAAACTGATACATAGATACAGGCACTATGCCATTAGCTATATTTTCCTCTCTTGACTAACAAGGCAAACAGGTGTAACCATATCCCCATGGAGACATGGTTATACGAGGTGCACATTGCATAATCCACAACATTAGGGTTTATAGTGTTGGTGCAAGTCCCTTTCAGCACATGACAGTAAAAAGCTGATGATTAGGGGGCAGTATTTCCAAAATTTACTGGGGAATATATCCATCTTTCAGAAGAATTTTTTTTTCACTTAGATGAAGGGTCATAAGTGATTTAGTTACTTCTGAGAACCCTGTTCTGTCCTTGTGCATTTTAAAGAGTTCTGAATGAAAGTCACTGTTATCGAATGTCCTGCAGCTTCATCTGATCTTCTCAAGTGTAACAGCGCTTGCTTATTGTCACACCATGAACTTCAGCCCAGCTGAGTAGTACACCCTCAAGCAACACAAATGCCTGAAGGTCATAAGTATCTTCAAATAATAAACCCTGTTCCTTTAAGCATGGTTCATTTGGCATTATACAAACTTTTCAGCTAACAAATTTCTTGTGTTACAAGAATAATGGCCTTTTTAATCTTAGCAAGAGTAATTAAACAGGCATTTGTTATTAATGATGTTATTAGATATTGAATTTTCACTGTAGATAGGGAGTTGTATGTTGATTTTTGAAGGATTTTATTAACTTGATTGGACAGTGAAGCAAAAAGCATATATTTTTTTCCTTCTGCTTCTACAGGAATTGATTTTCTCCCTGTTGTGAAGCAATTTCTTTGCTTTCTGTTAGTTTGTATTGGAGATTCTTGCCTTCATCTTCTTTTGTTGGCCAGCATGATAGCAAAAGGATCAAATTCTGTTTACTTTCACTCTTGGGTTGCCTGGAAGGAGTTTTGCCAAAGGGTTGTAGCAGTGTCTACTTCTGCAGTGCATTTTCAATGCTTGCTGAGGGATCCCATCTGTGTTTCATCCCAGGGAAGTATGAGTTTGTTACGTGTCCAGATAAAAATCCTGGCTTTCCAGCTCAGATTAAAGAAACTCTTGTTGACTGTTGAATCCAGAGTCAGCCCAGACAGCAGACATAATACCTTCTCCCTGTTTGTTTGTCTTTTTTTTCCCTATTGCATTATACTGTCTTCCTGATCTTCCTAGTGCCATGCAAGCTATGAAGAGCAATAGTAAGTTAAAATCTGAAGCTCATATCTCATGTGTCAGACCATGAAGATAATAAAGTCTCTGCTTTGAAGCAGTGCTCTGAACTGGGGACAATGCCAGCTTGTTCTCTCCTCTGAGTCAATACAAACCCTCTCAGAAGGGTTTTGATGCACATTTCACATCAAAGAATTGCTCAGCTTTGCCCAGTATTGTGGAACAGTTCATAACTGTGGAGAAGATGCCTCCATCTTCAGATTGCTATCTTATACATAATTTTTTAAAATCATGGCTTCAGATTATCCTGCTTCAGACTTCCTGCTCCATGCTTTACACATCTTTCTCTTGAGTTTTAGACGTCACCAGTAGATAACTGAAATCACAACATCTAATGTGTTTTCTTACCATCATTTACCAGGAACAATGCTGAATAAATGTGGGGTT
>WBNO01001770.1:0-101218 GCA_013400575.1 Peucedramus taeniatus | reverse complement strand
GGTCACCCTGTCCGGCAGCCGGGTCGCTCTGTCCGGCAGCCAGCTCCGGACAGTCCGGGGTAAGCGCCAGCTCCAGCCCTCCCGCCTCCCCAGTTACCTCCGCACTGCACGAGACATCATGTACGGTGCATGTATGAATATAAACAATGTATAGGATATAACAAATACCAACGTTGGTCTGGAGGGCACAACGTCAGCACTTTTTCTGTGGATAAATTTATCCCACTAAATTTCTGTGGGATAGCGCGTTTCCTGAGCCTCGAGCCTGATCTGTGTCCCGGGAAGTTCGCGCAACAGCGACTTGTAGTCAGCTGCTCTGCAAGGAGGCTAAATGAAGTTTAAAGCTGTACCAACTTCCTTCTGCGGGAAATTACACGCTGAGTTGAGGCATTAGGCAAACTACACTGCTGTTAATGAGAAAGAGAAAATTCAGTCTCTAAAGAAAGGATCTGCCTGTGAGGTGCTCTTTGAGTCTGAATTTTGTATGTGGTATTTAAACCTCAAAACTGTGTCATACAGGAGCGTCCAGGACTTCAGGAGCAACACCTGTTTCTAGCTTCACTTTGCCAAAAGAATTCACTTTGCCTAAAAGCTGTGCATTGGCTTGAAGTTAAGCATGGAAAATGAGTAATTGTCTCCCACAAAGATCCTTGATGTATTAGATGGTATCCTATCTGCCTAACATCCTGCTACAAAAGGTGGGATCCTGCACACTCTATAGAGTGTAGCCTGTTTTTCAGAGCAAATTACTTTCTCAGATATCAGTAATGAATCAGAAACAGTAATGAGGTTTTCCTTTATCAGAAGTTCTAACATGCTGGGGAAATGTACTAAGCTGCTGGAAGAGCACAGCAAAGAGGGTGCTATACTCTCTGGAGTGCAGCTTCTGGGTTTGCTGAGCACATAAGCAAGCATGTCCAGGCTTGATGGTGGTTCAAGAGGTGCTTTATTACAGACACATCTATTCTCACCGAGCGTTGAATGTACACCTAAGTGCTTTCCCAGTTTCTGCATTTCAAAATCTAGTCCACATCCTTGTGAAATAAGAGAGAAATGTTCCATTTGCAGAAATAATTTTAAATAATGCCCTTGTTATAACCGTGTAAGAAAGTTTGCATATTGATATTTGGGGGTCTGGATCTTAAATAGGTTCAAAATTTAATTATGATACTATTCTTGGATGGGAGAGCTGCTGTTAAGTATCACACATTATGTACAGATAAATCATATATAAATTATTTAACAGTAAATGACTAGGAAAAAGTTGGATGATTTGAATCTGGTTTGCTCTATTTTTTGATAATAGCACATCTCATATTATGATTTGAAACACTCAAGGTTGTTAGCATAATGTTCACTCCCACAGTGGATGACTCAGCTCTTCAAAACCAATAATTAGTATCCTCATTGATTCACTCTATCACTGAACCCGTGATGGGTCATTTGTGGCTTGCAGTCTTCTGGACACAGCCATATGGCATCCCAGTGGGATCCAGGGCACTGACCCTGGGCTATTACAAGGGATACATGGTTGGCATGCTAGACTGCTGATTAAATATTAACCACAGCAGACACATTATTTCCACTCTGCTTTGAAATGAGTCTTTAATTAGAAAGAAAATAACAGCAGCAAATGAAGTTTCATGGTTGTTGCCAGAAGTAAATATTTTGACCCGTTTCCTGTGGTACAAGCTCAGAAAAGTCCCTGGAGACTTTCAGGCTGCCTCTCAGACCAAATACAGGTGCCTTGAATGGTATTCAGCTGTCAATCATCTGACATAGGTAAGGAGATTTAAATAGGAGAGATGACTTGCCTAGGTAAAAGGAAAATACCTCTGTTAAATTTAGCCATGTCTTTTCCTAGGAAGAGCTACTCCTGAAGCTGTAGTTGTATGAACGACTGAAAAGACTTCTTTTTTTTTTTTTTTTTTCTCCCATTTTTCCTCATAATGGAAATTCTTGTCAAAGAAATTTACCGGGAGCTTTAATTCAATTTGTTATTTAGCAGTCTCATTTCTTATTCTTACATGTCCTGATAGAAGAGTCATTGGTTTTAATTACGTTTTGGGGGTAGGGGAAATAACTAGTTAAAGATGCACATTTTGCACTTCATGAATAATGTATGATCTTAGGTACATAACTTTAATGCTTTATCTCTTTATGAGATGCTGAGATAATCTAGAGTTTATTTTTTTCCCTGAGAAATGAAGATGTAATTTTTTAAATTCCTTATTCCTATGACCTTGAATTTGAATTCACTGTTTTCCTACCCCTAAGAAGCCTTCCCTAAAAATTAAGCAGATTCTTAATGTTTAAAACAACCTCTAATTTACTTGTAATTAAATAGAAAGAGATTTGCTGATCCTTAATACTTATTACACATCCAAGGGAGTATTTTCTAAACAGTAATTTTAAATTTTTCATTGCAAGAGAAATACAGACTTACTGTTCCTGTCAAATTATGTGCATCTCCTATAGCCTATAGGCCACCACTTCGATGTTTTATTACAAAGAAATATGATTAAGCCAGATGCTAATAAAAACAGTGGTTTCATGTACATAAATCCTGCCACTCCCTTTTGAGTTGTAAGCACTAAAAATGGATATTTCATATTTCAATGCAGCTTTCTTGGGGACAAGGATGATTAGTGTCTTGGTGTGTTATTACAGATTTTTCTTAGTTTTGGATTATATTATGTACATTATCTATCTATCTATCTATCTATCTATACACACACACACACATAACCTAAATATGACCATAGTCATAAGAACAATTTTTGCTATGGATCAAAGTGGGGGCCCATCAGAAGCACTGGTTGTACGCAGTACCAGACTCTACATGTGTTTTATAGAAAAAACTTTCTCACAGAGGGGTTCAACCAGCTCGTGGTTGTTTTATGCTTGTGTAAGTCTGATTTCTTCAACAGTAAATGCTTGCATCATGCTGGTGTTTTATGTCTGTTTTGTAGAACCACTGTTACTCTTTGTCTGAAGTATGTATATACTGTGGATCTTTTTTTCCATAGATAATGATTGCATCATGTACGTTTGTGTGACAACTTGGTTGATATTCTCAGGCTAAATTTCACAGCATCCCACTTCTTAATTTAGGTATTCTGTGGGATTTTTAGCCCTAGTGGTTTTGTTGAAGACCATCATTTATAAAAACACTACTTCCCCTTCCCTCCACTCCCCCAATATTCTACTCTGGGTTATTCTTCTGCATGTTGAAAGTGTGAATTAATTTTCTTCTTTACTTTTTAATTAAATCTGGCTACTGTAACCAAGGTTTGAATTTGTTTTAGTACTCTTTAAATTGTGATGTCTTAACCCACAAATGAAAGTGAATGTTTTCTCTGTTAGCAACTAGGAAGATTGTCTACTTAAAGGAGATGAGATGATAACAAACATTAATTGTTGCTCATTGGTATTGAGGTAACTGTCTACTTATTAAGTGAGGAAAAATTATTCTTGGAAACAGAGGAGCCATTAATGAAGATGTGACATTCAGGAGATCACAGGAGCTTCTGTAAGGGAGATTGTGCTCTTTGAAGTTCCACCTTCCTTACTGGTGCACACTAAATCCTGTAGTAAACCTCTTAAATGTGGTAGCAATGCTCTTTGCCAGCAGTTTTCCAGTTTTTGGTGTAGCTGCAGAGGTCTTGGGTGGTCTTTTTCTGTTTCCTCCAAAGGGAAACTCTTTGCACAGCCTGCCTGTACTTCTTCAACCCCATAAACCATCAGTGGAAAAAGTGAGAATCTCTTCCTTATCTGTTTATCTGTGTGGTAGGAAAGGTGACCACTGACATCCATCCTTCATCAGCAGATCTAGTCCAAGGGCTGAAATTCTTGGGGAGATTCCCTGTGCCTTCCCAAGCCTTTGGGTTAGGCCTGTTGCAACTGCTCACTCTTCCAGTTCTCTGCACCCAGTCTCTTCCTGCTGTATTAAACCTTTCAAAGTTTCTAGGAGGAATCTATTTTGAGACTTTGTGGATTCATTCAATTAATTACATGGTAGAGCAAATTAGCTGTTTTGCTTAGCTGGTATTATTGGCAATATGTCAAATTCTGCCCACAGCTTCTCTCTTCTAGATGCAGAGTAGATCTATTGAAATGCATACGGATTCTTACAGCTTCACTTGGGAACAATTTGAAGCAGAATTTAGCCCATTGCACTTAATTACATGAAAATCATCTTGTAGAGGTCTCATTAGCCTTTCTATTTGTGCCACTGGTTTTCTACATTACTCATTGAAGCTAGTATGTGAATGATATTGGTCTGGCTGTTTCCATACGGAGAGTTTATATTCTAGTACTTCTTTTGAATCCCTAGGTGTGTTCTTGAGTTTTCTTTTGGTTTAACAAAGGGATAAATGATTTCAAGACTGTAATGAACCTGCACTAGAGAAAACTCCATTAAGTCAACAGATATCTGTTGGGTTTTTTTCCATTATGTTTTTTTCTTTACTATGCCAGGAACTTTTTAGCATATTATTAGGTTTTTTTTCAGGTTCCTCAGCATCATCTGGGCCTTAGATATAATGCATATTGGAGATAGGGGACTCATGGAAAAATGTACTGCTTTTATTTCAGGGTTGCTGTGTGGCTGGAATGGCAAACATTAATGTTTATGGTAATAGAAAATGAATAAATTTTGCAGTGCTCAGAGGAGTGATGTCTATTTCTGTTACCTGTTAGAAGATAATACAGTCTCTGCAGAACACTGCCCTGGGCTGTGTTCTTGTCACTCCTTCCTCCTTCATAACTGATTGAGCAATCAGTAAGAAATCCTCCCAGGGACAATTGATTGAACGTAGGAAGGAAGGGGGCAACTATTTGGTAGGAATCTTTCTTGTTAATTGGTATGATCTCTTAATACCCAACCTGTCACTTTGGATATGTGGAACACAGGGCCCTAAAATACCAGCCAAAGTGATGTTCTCATTACTTGTCATCACGGATCCAAGAGAATTTAGGGATGTTTTGTGACATTGTACTGCAAGAGAATTAACTGCATCTTACTCTCATGTAGGGGGAACAGTTGCTCATCAAGATTTCCTCAGTCTTTCTGTAAAGCCTTTAAGCCTTTGCACTGTATATAAGCTAGTGCAGTCCATTGTGGCAGATGGATAGATGCAGCTTCCAAAATGCTTTTAGCTAGAAAATAAAGAAAAATTATTCAAGGATATGAAAAAATATCTTTGCAATCATGCTTGCTTGTGTTTGGGGAGTAAGGGGACTTTTTTTTTTATTTGAGGGGTTTTTTGGAGGTTTTTTTTGGTTTTTTTTTTTTGGGGTTTTTTTGTTTTGTTTTGTTAGTTTGTTTGAGGTTTTTTTGTGCATTCTATCTTCCTCCCAGTTGCACCTCTTTTATTGAGTAGAACTCGGGACAAAGTCCTCCCATTTCTTGTGTGCTGTACCACTTCAGATCCTGACAGATCATAGGGATGTACCTCTCCTGTCAAATAACACTCATATAAACTTCTTTACTTTTTCCCTGACCTTATTAAGCCTAGAAAATGCAGCCTGTGAACCCTAACTATTGCTGTGTAAAACCTGCTGAAGCACTAATCAAGCAGCACATTGGCTGGCTTCCAAGGAGTGCAACAGTGCTCAGAAATGACCCAAATAATTTTTATTAATGGGCTTAACATTACTTTCATTTCAAAAGAGACAAATCATTTAATAAAATGTGTGTTCAGTTGTGTTCATTAGTGCTAATCAGTAGTTCATTAAACCTTAATCATAGCAATTTCGGGCCACTAATATTCAGGTAGTTTAATAAAGGCCCCAGCAGTAAAAGAGCACACTTTGCATATTCAGGAACATATTTATTCCTAGCAAACCCTACTCAAATACAGAATGTCCATTCACGTGGGTATCAGAGATGTGACAGTACCAGATGAAAATAAGAAAAGTATACATGGCAAAACACCATCAATAGAGTTTTAACTGCAGCACATGCTGTACTTTCATGTTATGAAGTTTTGTCGCTTCAAGTTTTGTAACATTGTTTGTTAATTACTTGGTTGGGAGTACCATTTAAGCAAGGAATGCATCAAGCTAAAACTTTTGATGAATGGAGTTAGCCCCTGTCATGGGAATAGCAGGACAAAGTCTAAGTACACTGGTAATGCCTATTATAACCTATTTTGAAAGGTTGATTTATAAAACAGCATATTGGATAATACTGTGTCTCCAGTTCACAGAGTAATTAACATATATAAATTTTCAGCGTATGTGTAGTTCTACTGATGTCACTGCTTCTGAAGTCTTGTTCAAAGCTCAGGAATGTGGCTTAGTACTTTTCTGAGATCTCATGCTGTCTTCCAGGGAAGGCTGTTACCAGCTGAACAATTCTCTCTGGATGTGCGAAGCCCAAACTGTGCTACAGACAACACTGAACAGAAATGCTTCACTTTTTAGTATTTATATATTAAAAGTCACTCTGAATTTCATGCTTTTCACTGAAGTCTGAGGAATGAGAGTGACTTGTATCAATATATTCATTCTGTGTCAGCATTACTATGTGCCAGAAATATCATGAGCTGGTTCATTCCAGTTAAAATTTTATGCTAATGCAAGTTTCTACAAGCATGTCAGTCCTAATTGCTTTTGTGAAGGAAACAAGAGTTAACAGTTGGTTAGAAGGATGAAATTTTAGGTGGAAATCTGGAATTTCTTGTTGGCTGTTCTCAAGTTCTTTTCATTGAAACCCGGTCTTAATTTTGAGAGGCCGCTTTCTATATTTTAGGTGACCATAAGTGAAGTAGGCATAGCAGCATGTGAATCTCTTCCCTCTAAGAAGTGTTAGTGTACTGTTTTATCATCTCAGTGCAGTAAAATGTCATCATATAGTGAGGTTATGCTTCAGATCTTGTCCAGGTAAGAAAATTATTATTTAACTCAAGTTGGATCCCTACTTTAATCTGCTTTTACACTCTTCTATCATCTCTTTTTTCTGATTTAGCGGTTCTCATGGATGGTGTTGACCCATTTCAGTGAAATAACTTGATGTTTGTATTTAATTTTTTTCCTCTAATAAAACATTCTGTCAGAAAGAAGACCATGATTTACTTCTTCCCACCTCTCTAGATTGAATACCATCTAGAAAGTATTTCCTTTTTTTCTTGCTGCAACCACCCCATTCTCCTTTTTTTTCTTGATTAAATAAGGAAATTAAAATGCTATGAGAAGATATATTCTGCAAAAACTGCATGTAGTAAATGAATGTCCAGACATTTAATGTAATAGAATTCTAAGTGTTTCTGGCTAAGATAGCTGTATTCATCATGTCTTTACTATGCACTCTTGCATAGGTAAGCAAATGTTTTCTGCTTTTCTCTTGACTGGAGTCTCACATAATGCACTTTACCATCTCTTTACAGTTCTGCTTGAAATAAAGCTGACATTACAACAGGCTGATGATGCTTTAATGTACTGCACAGGACCTTACCAACAGCTCCAAGAAGCAGTACGAGTTCAAGCATTCAAGCATTGTTTTCAAACCTGTACTACGTCACTGGGATCTCCAACCCAAAAGACAAAGGTTAAAATTTTAGTGTGGCATGTTTTCTTCTCCTCTCTATTGTCATATGACATAGAGAGCAAACAAATCTAGTGGAGACAGACAGATGTGCACACCTAGGTTGGACCTCACAAACACAAATAACATGCTCCATTCCTGGAAGTTTTCCCTTCTGCCCCATCTTTTATATTCCTTTGAAACTTACAGGCACTTTTTGCAGGTAATGTAGCAAAGTCTGAAAGAAGAGGTTGAATAAGGCCTGGAGGGAGCAGATAGCTCAAACCATGTACAGGCTGGATTTGTTGAAGGATCCAACACAGTAGATTTCGAGGACTTGTTTAAATAATGTGTAATAATAAGGCGTGGGGTTTTGTAAAGTCAGAAGAAAGTCAAAGCAGAGGTTTTTGGGAAGTCAACAGCACAAGGTCTCTGACACACACCCTTTGTGATATGCAAGCTGTTAGCAAAAAGAAAAGCAGTTCAGCCTATAAAAGACTCATGGTGGACTGGCATGAGATTCTGTTACACTGTAAATTTTTATAGTTATGAAGGTGGCATGTCAGATGTTGAACAATTGGTCTGGTCTCCATATGAGGACTCAGGTAGAGGCAAGTTCTTCTGGACCCTGTCTGGAGTAGTTGATAGTGTTTCAGCAGAGGAAATCAAAGCTCTGTTTTGGATAGGTGGCCTTTTTTCTTCCTTTCTTATTTCTTTTTTCATTTGTTTTATACTGTCATAGAGGCTTTTCAATGGGAAGAAAAATGCATCCAGCTTAGCTAAAGAGTCCATGAGAAGCTCTAACAGACCTATTTTCTGTGGCCTGGGATACCTGAGGTACATTGTCTAGTGGACAAGTACTGGAGTATAAATAACACCATTTATGGAGCAGGAATGGAAAGAGTATAATTAGGAATGCAAGTTGCTCATGAAAGTTCTGTACTGGCATTGCTCAGGGCATAAAACAATTTAAATACATTATTTTCTTGCAAAATAGTAATAATCTAAGCTTAAAATACTAATAAAATATTTGTTTTAAGACTAACAGTAAGGGGATATTTGGAACAGATTAATCACATCTTTTATATAGGCTAATAAAATATTATGAACTGGATATATTTCTAAAACTGCTACTGAGGGGGACTGGATGATGTGGGGAGACTGCTAACATGGTGTAGAACCATTAGATCTTCCTCACTGTAGTTCAGGAAATCTTAATATGAAGTGGGCCTTCTCTTTCTCCTTAATGGCTGTTTGATGTCCTTCATGAAATCTGTGTGGGTGGGTTTTCAGTTCTGATGTTCAGCTGGTAAATAGTCACACAGTGCAATAGAAAAGTGTGTTAATTTACTGTTGTTTTCTACAGAAACCATTGCAGGGAGGGGCAGAGGACTGAAGCTGGGGACTAGAGATTGAACATCTAGCACATAGTGCAAGTTACCCATCAAGTATGATTTAAATAGCTGGAAATAAACATTTTTTGTCATATGTTTTAGCAGACTATTGTTGTGTGCATATAAAACCAGGAAATCCCTCTTGCTGCCTTGGATGGGCTGAGACTCGGGTAGGGGGCTCAGCGAACTTGGCACAGAGCCCAAGACCCCTCTGCCCTCGATCTCGAGCCATGGAAACTGTTACCAACTTTATATGAGGAGTTACAAACCAGGGAAAGTAGAAGAAAATGAGTAGCTTATTACTGAGTAGAGAAATAGAATGTTAAGACTCATATGATAAATGTACAGGGGGGTCAAGATGGAGGAATCTGCGCGTGCACTGCCCTCCTTCCTTCTTCTTCATCGTCTCCATCTTCTTGATGATGTTGGCACTTGGGGATTGGTTTAAGGTAGAAGTTCACTGTCTAACATAGGTGATAGGTATTGGGGAATAATGGTAAACAATGTCTACATAGTTTATAGTATATAATGATACCACTGCCCTGAGGGCGGGCAGTGTGCCTTGGACTGACCTGCCAGACGCATCGGCTGGTCAGGGAGAACATGTTATAGATAAGAAACAATAAACAACCTTGAGAACGAAAGCCAAGCAGCTCTGACTTTTTCTTGGATCACCCGGCTGTGAAAAAGGACTCTCAGGAACATTCCAGGTGAGGGGAAAAACCGAGTTTACTTTTGTTTTTATAGTTGCCTTTGAGTTGGAAACAGCTAGTTATCAAGCAGAAATGTCTTCTGTTAAGCTGGCAACATGAATTCCTTGTTCTCAGGACATTACTTTCCACATTTCTGAGATCCTTTCTGAACATTTTAATGTTCACTATGGTGTCCTCCACTTTAAAAATGTTAAATATTAACTTGTTGTCTTTAAGGGCCTCAAAATGAGTTTTATTCTCCAAAGTCCTTTCAGCTTGGCTGTGAGCTTCTGATTTCAAAGGGATACTTTTTCTACTAAACAATTTCTGCCTGTACTCTGATTCATTTTAGGAGACACTAGTGAAAATGGTGGGAAAAACACACTGAGATGAAGGGTTTGTTTTTTTTTTTTTAATTAACTGATAAAAACAACCAAAAGAAATGTATTTGAAGTATAAATAAGACAGTTTATTTGAAGTGTAAGATATTGAAGAGGA
This sequence comes from Peucedramus taeniatus, assembly GCA_013400575.1. Taxonomy (NCBI): domain Eukaryota; kingdom Metazoa; phylum Chordata; class Aves; order Passeriformes; family Fringillidae; genus Peucedramus; species Peucedramus taeniatus. The sequence continues at coordinate 91,106 of WBNO01001770.1, read as the reverse complement.
AAGTTAATAAAAAGATATGTCAGGAAAACTTTAATGAAATATAGAAACTCTAGGGGAAAAAGGGTAGTAAATGACGACTGAGAAACCAGGTTAAATATGTGGAATATAAAAAGAAAAGTGAAAAGGAATCTGCACTCAAGCCAAGGGTAAGCAAGGCTCTTGGAAAACCTGAATGGAGTTATAAATTAATGAGGTTAATGTTGCAAAAATCTGAAATTATTTGTTTGTTTGTTTGTGGTATTTGTGGTCCAGAAAAGCACTCAAAGGTCCCAGGCAGGAGATGATGATAGGTATTTCTTCTGTGAGGAAGGTAAGGCTTGTAATACATTAGATGTCTGAAAATTAAAGCAGCAGATTAATTGTATCCAAAATTATTGAAAATAAGTAAGGAAAAGGTCTTAATTGGAAAATGTAGAGGAAAGTAATGTATAGGTAAATGAAGAGTGTTTTCTGCAGCTTGCTTTGCTGGAGCTGTGGTGTGGTAGTTGTACGTTGTCATAGCAATGCCTTATTTTAAGAAAATGGGAATTAAGTTTGCAAACATTTCATCAATTGTTGGATATGGCAGCCTGTATATATATGTTGTTTGGTAAAAGAATATGCCACCACAGTAATTCAACAGAGCTTGAAAACAGGCCTAAGGGATTTGGAAGCACAAATTGCAGTGAAAAATTATAATGAAAGTAGTACTCTCGTATCAACTGGAATCCATGAAAATCAACCCTAAAGTATTGAAGGCTTTTGTTTGTATTTTTTTTGCTTGTGTGTTTGTTTTCCTAGTAAACGTGTCTGCATAGGTATTGAGAGAAGTTTTAAAATTTAAACATGGCATCCAAGAGTGCAGGTTTTTCTGCAGTGGGTGGGTTTCAGCTAAGTCTCATTCTCTACATTCTTTTCATTTTGCCTTCCACCCCTTTACGGTGAAATGTCTGCTGGGAAGGTGGTGGTGTAAGACCCTTTGTTAAATGGGGAAATTTTATCTGACAATCTGAACTAATTTACAGCAAGGATGCTGTAAACTGATGTGACATCAGGGAATGAAATGACTTTGGAATCCCCTTTGGAAAGAACCAGGACTGTAAGTGTACATGTCACTTTAACTAGGCATTATAGCCTGAGTGTCAAAGGCTTGTCCTGAGTTGTTCACAGGGAGTCTGAAAACCTGTGTATGCATGGAAATTTTGTAACACCAAGAGTCTGTAGGAAGATGGCTGCAGAGAGATTTGGGCTGTTGCAGAACTTGAGTCCTTAATATACAGAGAGTGTGTACTTGAAAAATTGAGTAGTTGGTCAGCACTTTACCTGAAGTGCACATTCTAGGTTTGGTGTTTTTTTTATTTTTTTCTGCTATAATCCATCGTAAGCTCTTGCTGGTTTTTATCTTATGTTTAATTTTCATCTTATGTTTGATTTTCATTCTAAGGACTTTTTCAAGTGAGGGGTTTAAATTACACTTGGAGAAAAATGAAATTATTTTTTTTTGCATTTCTGTCCAATTGGCACTGCAGAGAGATGGAAATATGTGACTAATATAAGGGGTCAGTGTATCCCTATAACTTGAATCAAAAGAGTCTAGTGAAACTAGAGGCCCTGGCTTTACACTTTTCTATTTGATCCTAGCCCAAGGCAGACCTAAAGATCAAAGCATGCCATGTCATCAGGTATAAAGATTATATATTGCCTCTCTGTCATATTCTCTGAGTCTGATTTATACTGCGTGGTGCACAGAACTAGTTGGATGATAGTGTAAATGAAGTGTTAGTAAATATTTGAATTATTGAAGATGAATTTTGGAGGGAAAACTAGCCAGCTGGTTCTTTGGTTTGTCATTCTTATGCCTTATGTAATTTCAAAATGAATTGTTTGTAATGCATTTTAGAGCATTGACACCTCTACTTGTTCACATAGACGTGAGTCAAACTGAGCATTTCTTCATACCATCTTCCCTCTAGCAGCTAAGGAACTCCTTTGATAGAGTTTCACTGATTTAGAAGAGGACTTCTTCAAAAGCTCAATGTTTTCAACAGCTAAGCCCTCATGTATGGCAGTTTTCTTTGATATTTTCATTAAAATTAAACTTAGTAATCACTAGCTATGAGTCACAGACAACAGCAATGCCCATTTTGTGAAATGCAGGCTTATCATTCCCATCCTGGGATAGGGAGGGAAGAGCTAGAGAATAGCACTTTTCATACAGCCTCCAGAAAGGAGGTTTTTTTGCTTTTGTTTCCTTGGAGGTAGAAGCAGAATTAGATATAACTATCCCAGTTAAAAATGCTTTATGGGAATTGTAGTTCAAGAACCTCCTACTCACATTTCCTTGAAGCGGTCTACAGATGGAGCCTCTAAGACTTGTGACCTGTCTGAAAATAGAAGTTCTGGTTGTTGTCAAGATGTAGCCCATCCTGAGGTGCTGGAAGGAGCATGAGAGGCCCTTCAACTTCAATTTCCACCACCAGAGGTAGGTGAGCAATAAAGTGAGGCACAGTTTGGTTTGGCTTTACATTCTTCTGCCTGAGGACAAAATTGAGGATAACTTTTTTTTTTTTCTTTTGTTTTTTTCTTTCTTTGTCTGTAAAGGAAATTAAATTTTGCTTAAGATTGCCTTCTCAAAAAAAAAAAAAAAAAGGCTGAAAAGTACAATTATTTATATATTACCACCTAAGTGTCCTGTTCTCCCAGCTACTTTACAGGTTCCCTCCAGATAGACCCATTAAATATTAAATATCAAATATATTTGAAGACTCTTTCTACTAAGACACAAGAATAAACTACAGATTAAATGCCTTGAAGTATTTACAAAAAAAACCATGCAAACAAATGTTGCCATTTTGACACTTCAAATGAAAAATCACAGTGGGCATCTGGTGAGCTTTGTGCCCATCCTACTGAAACATTTTAAGGATCTGGTGAGTTACTTTGGTACAAAAAAGCAGACAGCAAAAATGAAAACCAGCAAAAATCGGATTCAGATTATTTACAAAGCTCTTTTGGAATCTATCTTTAGATAGATTTACTATGCCCAAAAGCACACTAGAAACTTCATAGCCACAAACAGAAGATGTCTGTGCCTCTGAGAGCTTGGTATGTAATTAAACATCTGGTTCATGTGATCCCAAGAATTTACTTGAGGGGTAACAAATGAAAGGGCTGTACTGTAATACAGTGATACAACAATATACCTTACTGCATATCTAAATTGAGTTGCATCCAGTTCTTTCTAACTTTTTTTAGATTCCAGTAGTTGAGGTAAACCTCACTTCTGCCAAGTTGTATACAAGGAATGGCTTATGGAGGAATTTAAGTTAGGAAAAGATTATGGTCTGTTGAATGGGCAGATATTCTCTACGTAAGGAGCAATGTGGAGTGTTTGAGCGAAAAAAAACAAACAAACAGAAGACCCCCAAATTAATACAATGTTGCTTTCTGAAGCCTAGCTTTGATTGCTTTTATTAAAGATCAGAATATTAAAAAAAAAATCAAGGTAACACTGTGATTCATTCTGTAGAGATGAACTTTCTGGGACACTGGGGGTACTCAAATGTTGGGAATGTTGGTATTTTCTGAATGCTGACAGGTGCAGATTTCGCAAAGACCTCCAGTAGTGTTAGAATACATCCCAAATGCTTCCATGCACCATGTTGGTGTGAATGGCCTGAGACTAGATGGCTTTACCAGATGTCTGGAACCATCACAGCCAATGGCACTGCTGTGACACTAATACCACCTTGGTATGTGGTATTACCATACCAAGGCTCACTAATACCACCTTGTGTCTGTGGGGCAGCAGAAACAGCAAGGACTTGGATTAGTTGGGGTGAAGCCACATGAACTAGGCTAAAACTTCAGGGCTCAGTTCTGAAACTTGAGTTATTTCTCAGGACTGCAGATGTCTTTGGCTCACCACATTAGATATGGGTATAAATTATGCCATGAAAGCCTGTAGTTACTCATTCTGGAGCTCCTAAGATGCTTTGATGTGCATGGATTAGATGGTGAAGGTACACTAGCTGAGCTGGCAATATCCCACAGAGGGCAGACACATGCATATAGCATGAATATAAATTCTCTTTGAGGTCTTACAGAGAAACAGGGTTTACATACAGATCTGAAAAACTATTTTGGGTTTCTGTAGGATGATCTGAAAAGTGAGTGTAGAACAGGAAAAGCTGTATATGGAGTGTCACTTTGAAAGTTTCAGGTAGAAACCTGCATGTGCTTTTACAAAGAGTGAATTAAGTAACATTTTGTACGGGGTAGAAACAACCCAGGAAAGGTCCTGGTACTGAGCCTGGTGTTTGTAGTGGCTTCGTTTGAAGGTGGAGGTAAATGAGTGGGACTTGAATGCCAGAGATTTGTCCTTGGTCTGAGGGGACTGGAATGGAGCCAGGTCTGTGCCATGCCCTACTCTCTGCTTGTTGTGCTTTTCTTGTGTCTATAAACTGCTCATATGTGAGAGGTGTACATTTATAAAACAGATAGATCAATATTTATTTATTTATATATTCATTTATAGCCACAGGCCTGTGGGAAGGCTGACAATTGAAGGAGTCTGTGTGAAGGAGCACTAGTCAATATGTTTATTGTCTTCTAGATAATGAGTGACAACCCCACCATGAATTTTATTATACCATGTTAATTTTCTGTCTGTTCTCAGAGCTATAGAGTTTTAGTGATGTTTGTTGTTTTGTGGGTTGTTCTACTGGTTTTTTAGGGCTTTTTTTTCATGTTTCTTTTAATTATTTTTCTTGAAATTTCTGTCTCAACTTCTAAATGAGGGAAACAATTTCATCTTTTGTAATGACAATTAAACACAGTTTGAAAGATCATAGCCTGGATGTAATAGCCAGATTCTTGGAATTAATTAACTCAGGAACTAAGTGAATAATTTGAAACAAATAGCTTTCTTGAGAAATGGACCCTCCAGCATTCTTAATATTTTCACTGGGAAGATCATATTGTTGTCATCATTGTTCCTGTAAGAGCAGATACTACTGGTTCCAGATGAGGTTTTCTTTCAGAGTTAACTCTTGTCCTCCAGAGAACCAAGAAATGTGAATGCATCACATTTTTTCATGTGTTTTTTTCGATGAGTTTTTTGGTCCTGTTTTTTGATCTGTCCTTTTGAACTTAGAGGAGTGATTTGCTTGTCAAAGCACGCACTCAGCTGTGTATGCAGTAACACCTTGAGCTCATTGAGAGGAGAGTGATTTACAGTGCAGTCCTGGACCAGCATGTCGAGATAGCCCTGATCTGAGCCTAGATCAGTTCTATTCTGATTTGTAAGGAGTCTCCCTATATCAGAGAAGGACAGGTCTCAGCTGGGGTCTTCATCCCACATTTTAAGTTGTCTCTTAGAAGGAGTGTGTAGAAGATGAGGACGAAGACTTTGTTTCATGGTTTTGTAGAAAGTCACACCTAAAGCAGAGCTCTGATGTAGATGTAGCATTTCTAATGAGCTGTGATAGAGAAAAATTGTGTATAATTTGAGTTTTCCAAGTTCTGGAACCATCTTCACTAGAAGCTTTGATTTGTTGTAGTCCAGAGATAACAAACGTTATCTCAGGCCCCTCCTTTATCACTTTGGAGGAGCATCAACTAGAACAGTTGAGAGCACCATCTCCACCATAATATTCTACATCTGTAAGAGGCTAAAGTTAACAAGGGAAATGGAGAAAATAGAAGGCAAAATAAAACAATTGGTATTGTTGGTCAGAGAGATGAAACAAGTTAGTGGTGGAGTAGGATTGAAATTTGGTTCTCTGGGAATTCCCTTTGATATTAGAATCATGAACCTTGTGTTTTTCTTAAAATGGTTTTGCTATTTACTGATATTCATTGAAATTTTTTTGTTTTATCCTAAACTGTACATTGTGTAGAGTCTCTATAGCTTTTTTTTGAGCAATAATTCTTTGTGATTAGCTCATGAAATAAAATACCATGGTTTGAATAACATAGAGATATATGAAACACTTTTTGAAAAATGAACACTTTTTGAAAAATGTTCTCAAATTTCATATGCTGTTGCTTCAAATTTTGTCAATTCTTTCTGTGAACGCTTACCCTCTAAAATATTATTTCCTAGGTCTTTGGGGGAGGCAGAAAGTGATGGGAAAACATGTCAAAGACCCTTCATTTAAAATTGGTAGGGCTATTTGTAGAGTTAAATGTTGCTCAACTCTTGCACATCTCTCTCAGCTCTCTCTAAGGTTGTGGAATTGGAAGCAAGGGAGAAAATTACTTACTTGTGTTATGTGTATTTAAGAGGGTTATTGTGCCTTCCCCCCCAGGTTCCCTCTGGTCTGACTCCCAAATTGCTCGAAATCTTTCAGGGGCTGTGCAACAAGAGAGCTCCCAAATGAAAAGGGAAGACACTTCCCTTTTTTAAATTAGTTTGTGTTAGCAGTGTAAAGAGACAGCAAAAAAAAAATATTTTTGCCAATGTATGCATCTACAGATCATGCTTTTAAAATAACTTATTTGTGATTAAATTTTTAAAAATTGTCTATCTTTTCCTCTCATCACTTGCAGATTTTTACCTGCTTTTTACTTAATAGGAAGTCTGGATAACTTAACTAAATACTTTGGGGATGTGTGTATGCTTATTGAAGCATAAAATCTGGATTATAGTAGTGAAAGAGTTAGCTGCAAATTGAGTAGTTATTCATGAGTGTGATGCTGCAGGTGCCAATACTAAGGTTGCAGAAAATTAACCAGGGACCAAGAGTGGATCAGCACTAGTTTCAGGATATTTTTCATTGCTTACTATGTTGAATGTTTGGAAATCTTGTATGAAAATAAAAATCAGCTTCCAAATAAAAACAGGAAGGCAAAAAAAAATGTAGACTACTATCTGAGACAGCATAGATTTGTCTAGAACAAAATACAAGCAATGCAGTCCTACCTTTCAATTTAGCAAGATCACCCAAGCACCTAAAAATAAAGGAAGAGAATCTTGAGTAAAAAAGAGCCTTAATGATGGTACAAAGAAAAGGAATGATTTCTTATTTGAAACAATAGTCCAAATTTGACCAAGCTAGAAAGACAGGTAAATAAGATACATTTAATTCTAATTTGTCATACATTCCCTGTCTTTAAATTTAAAAGCAAGATAAGCTACAAAGGGTTTTAAAGATAATGAGGGGATTTTAATTTTGTTAGGAAAAAAAAATCATTCTATAATGTCTGCAGATGACTAATTATGTTGTGTTCCTGGAGGAACTGAGTTACTCGTCTGCTTTGAAATTGGAAAGATAATAAAGCCATTTGATGTTGTAAAACTTAAATTCTGAACAATATCTTTACCTACAATTGCTTCAAAGTTACAGAAGCCTCAAGCTAGACATGTATAAACACTAGCAGATTTTATAGTGGTTTTTGTTGTGTATTAAAGATACAACAAATCCAAGAGAAACAAATAAAAAAACCACCCCATAACAAAACACCTTTTCCACACAATTACACTTGTGAAACATCACCCTTGAAATGTAACACAGACAAAGATTTATTTCTCTGCCATTTGTTCCCTGCATTAATCTTCAGGTCTTTTAATAAAGGTGGGGAACAAAGGGTCAGGATGACTCCAAGAAATGGTAATGGGATACACTGAGCTCTTCACATATAGGTCAGTAGATCAAGTCCAGCCAGGATGAATATTGCCTCAAACCTTTTCCATCCTGTTATCACTCTGCAGCTCTGTGGAATATAAACTGAGCAATGTTTCTGCTTTCTAGTAAACTGGTGACTGGTGCTGGGAAAAGCTACTGCCCCTCTGATCCAGGTCAGTGGTGAGGACAAGAATACGGGATTTGACTCCATGCCCAGCTACTCTGACAAGTGACTGAAACACGAGGATGAGAGCAGTAGTGAAGCTTGCTTTACTGCTGCCTCAACTGCAGTGTTTGTTTTTTTTCTTGATCTATGGAAGATGCTAGCTCAACCCCCTCAGCTCAGTAGTAACATGGTAGAGGAGAGAAGAAATAAAAATAGAAGTGGGATGTGTCTAGATCCCAACTGACAGAAAAAAACCTTGCAAAATTAAATGAGATATCTCTAGCACAAACATATATCTGTGAGTAGGTGTAGCCACTGAGAGCAAGGTAGCAAAATCAGACTTAAATTAGACTTAAATCAGACTAAAATAGACTTAAGTTCCCATATAATTTTCAAGACAGACATGTATAGAGCCTGGTAGAACCTGCTTTAGAGAAACTAAATTAAAAAAAGTCTGTCTGGCCTCTTGTAAACTCTGACTCAAATAAAATAATGCACATAGCTTTCATCTGTGATAATTGAGTGTCTAATACTTGGTTTATAAATCGTTGAAAGATGTGGGCTTTGGTTTATGTGTTCAAAGGGTTATATGTCTCCCCTCCTTTTTTAAGGACAAAAAGTATACTCTATAGGTCTTGAATAAAAGAATACAAAGACAAATATATAACTAGGAAAAGGGCCAGCCATATCAAGAAACAAAACTGGTACTTTTACGTATTCTTATTAAATGGATTGCATACTGTGTCCTGCAAAAAAACTTGCCATGTTTTTCCTGGACTTTTTCTTTTGGAGATGGGTAATTGTATATTCAGCTGCCCTTGGTTCAGCAGGGACTAAGCACCATATAGGTCCAGTTCTGTCTACTGCAGTAGGGGCTGTCCCATTTTGATTTCTCTGTTACCATCTCTCATCTCTCACTAAAACCAGCATAGTTATACAAGCGTAAACAATCCAGCCTCAGGGGTGGTATACTTGTGTTTTATTTGTCTCTATCAGTAGAATACTTTAAATGAAACATTCTTCTGCATGTGTTAACAAAGAAACCAAAACAAACTTGGTATGTCTAAAACTCCAAGGAATTCAGAACTGAATGTGAATTTTATGTTAAAAGACCAGAAGCAACTCTTTAAACTTTCTGATGCTTGCAAAATGATACAGTAATTGAATTACAAAAAGCATTGGTAGGAGTTTTTTTTCTCCTTTCTACATTGCATGTGTGTGGCTGTGCCAAATCAAGGTTTATCTGGTGCAGTATTCTGTCTCAAAGGAGCTGAAGGTGGGTACTTAGGGAAGAATATAGGGAAAGGTTTGGTGGATGATATTCCCTCTGAACCACAAGTCAAGGACTTTTTGAGTCAAAGGTAGTTTCTGTGTATTTAACAGCCTTTAATGCATTTTTATTCCTTGGTCTTGTCCAGCTTTTTTTTTTTTTTTGAGGCCATGTAAGCTTTTAACTCGTTCCAGAATCCTGTGGGTTGGTGCATCACAATAAAACCACAAACTGAATGTAGAACCTGCAACAGTCCCCAGCTGTGAGCACCTTCAACTCATGTGGTATTGGGAGAGGCAGAAAAGAGTCAATATGGGCCCATCTTCATATTTTGGCCCATCTTCCCATATTCCCCTTTGTGTGCAACAGGATACAGACAGACCTCACTTACAAACACCTCTCAAATGTTTGTTCTTTGCTTCTTTTCTCCATACTAAGGACTGGACTGTGCTCTTCTAATTTTGATTTTCTCAAGTTTTAACAAAACTGAGCCACATCCTTAAGCCTTTTTGAGTGGTTATTTTAAGCAGGAGGCCTAACAACAAACAGCCCAAACCTTTGATCTAGGATTCCCCAAAGGCCTTATTTAGTGTAAGGGTTGCATGTACCTATTTCTGCCTAAAGTCATGGCCCTAGTGTTTTGAAAATGTCTTCCATGAAAAATTACAACCCTTTTTTAGATGCCTGAAAGTGGCTTTAAGAGATTTTAGATAGAACAAGTTTGAGAAAATGCCTCTTAGGGTAGTTGATAATTGTTTTGCTGGTCTATCTGGTACCTGAGGGAAAGAATCTGTTCCGACAAATGCATTTCCACTGCAGAATTACCTCTGGGCAGGGAAGGCTGAACAACAATTCCACTGACTGTAAAATGACTGGTAGATCCCTTATTACTGGTAACAATACCAAAGTTATCTATATATTAGGCTGTGTTCTTCCAGATAGCCTTACCCTTGGAAAAGGTATTTTTACCTTGATAACTTCAAGCAAAGCCCAGCAGCCCCCATCAGTCGTCATGGCAGGTTCCACTGGTGGTCAAGCAGTAACGAGATTTAAACAGTGAGGATTGACTCTCCTTATCTCAGCTGCCAAGCCTGCTCCCTGCAGTCATGGCTCTGACTTCCCTCAGGGAGTCAGCAGTCGGATGCACATACTGGAAAACTCAGTTGTGCATGGGACTGGGGACACCCCCTTACTGCAGCTGCTGCTGGTTCCTCCCTCACCAGTAGGGACCTTGGATTATGCCCACCTGGAAGGAAGGAGCTGTTGGAGCTTGGTTTGGATTGTCCTTGCAGTGTCAAGGACTTACCATCTGTTTAGTGTTTATTCTGCTAGTGGACTTTCAGTCTCAGTGTTAAGGTTGCTAATGACTGATTAATCCAGCTCAGTATGGACAAAGCACACCAGGCAGTTATAAACTAATTGCAACAATTTCTCTGATGCCGCCTTTTGCAAAATGTACTGTCTGGGGCACAGATGAGCAGCAGTGGCTCCATTTCTAGCCTTGACCCTGAGCTAATTAGGACAGATCCTGCTCCCTTCCATCCACTGAGATGAAAAAGAGAATTTAGAAAAGGTTTTTTAAGAATTAGTTTTGCCTGATGTGGTTGTTTTTTTCTTTTTCTCCTTTCCATTTTGTTTGGTTGATTTTTTTAAGAAAAATATATTATGGGGCTTTCTGTAAATTCAGTGCTGTCTGTAGCCATTAGGGAATAATCAGAAGTATGAGAGCATGTACACTGGTTCTTGGGAAGAATACATTATGTTTGACAGTGTGCATGTGTTGGTTTGGTTTTGAGTTTTGTTGTTTATTGTGGGGTTTGGTTTTTGGGATTTTTTTGTTGCTTGGTTGTTGTTTTGTTGGCTTTTGTTCTTTTTTTTTTTTTTTTTCTTTTTCTTTCTGTGGGTTTTTGAGTTTTTTAAAAGGAGAAGGTGGGGTGGTCCAATGTGCTATGCCTTACAAGTCCACCGTGTTCCTTAGTGCGACGTGCAGCTGGTTGCAAGCCAGCAATGTATGCTTATCCTCATGGCTGTCTGACTTCTAAGTAAGGAGAACGTGAAGACATAGAAGGAAGGAAAAAAAATTTGAAGTGGGACTCAGGCAGCACAACTTTCCGTGAGGGTATTCTGGAAGAAAGGGTCAGTACTGCCTGTGCAGGTTGCAGAAGTTCCTTTCCTTTACAGGTTTCTGCTGTATCTTGCAGTTACACATGTAGATTGTACATCTTTTTCACAACATCACATTGTTCATATTGTGCAGAGGCAGCCTTCAATAATGCATTGACATAATTAATGACCATGGTATATAGAGTCTATTCCTAATGATCAAGAAGAAAATCTTCTGCATCCGGGCCACACACACACAAAAAAAAAAAAAAAAAAAAGGAAAATCACTTATCAGCAAATCTGACTAGAAAAATTCTTATGAAATAGAAGTCAATTTGCTCTTACAACTGCATGCATCAATTTATCTGAACCACTCAGTGTTTGCTCCATGAACATCTGGAAGGAAGATGAGGGTGGGTGTGGGGCGGAACACTTTCAAAGGAAACAATCAGCACTAGAACTGAAATCAGAGCTTTTGCATTTAAAGCAGCTTTTCTCTGAAACTGAAGACCAGTGTGATTCCAGGCTGCTCAAATTCCAGTGTTAACATGTCTCTTTAGGTTTTGATGACAGTTAACATAAATACTAATGACAGTTTCACTAAAAAATGGATTTCATGTGGCATTCTTTTTATTTGTTCTCTTGTGCTGACATTCTTTGTTGAACAAATGCAACTTCATGCAAAATTGTCATGTATGACAACTATTTTATAACATGCCTTGAAAGCCAAAACATTTTTCAGATTACAGGCATTTGCACAGAACATAATCAAGGTGTACTCACATTTGGTGTAGCAAGTATTGATTATGCTGCAGGACATGGTAAGAGTGTCACAGGAGAAACTGGAGGGCAAAGCTGAAGGGCAGCTACTTTCTTACTTTCTCTCTCAGATGGAAATGGTAGGTGAACAGAAGACTAATGTAAATTTAGTGAAACATTTTTCCTTGTTTTCCTCTCTGTTTTTAGTATCTATTTCCCTGTATGTCTTGTCCTCCTGTGTCTCTGTCATGAAAAAAATAAAATTACTACCCAGCTATGTGTTTAATACCAGACTCACAGTATGTTTTTATGTTATGAATCTTGTTTGTGTTTATGTAGCACTTGTTGATGGGCAAGAAAGTATTCTTCACTTTCTCTAATAGCCTTACTGTAAATGAGCCTTTTACAGAAAACACATAAATACTATGATTCCCAGCATTATGATGTCATAGCACCTATAAATACTCAAAGTACAGAAATGCATCCTTCTAAATGGAGAGTTTATAGTCCTCTTGTGGATACCTTCCAGCCCAAAGATGAGCAGCTCATAACTCTTTTTTGACAGAATAAATAGGAAATCCATGATTCCTATCAAGTTCTGTAGAAAGACCCAGACACCCAGATCCATATGCCATGCTTTGCCTTGTACATGTTTGAAGCACTTACAGACTTAATTGCTATGCCCTGGGGAATCTTCAAGACTACTGTTGGCAGATACAAGTGATATTAACAAGACAAATATGTCTCAGTATATTTACCAGGTGATTACTGCTGTTTCAGAAGCAGTAAATTATTGTATTTATTCATCTGTGATGCTTCCATGGGAACAAAAGGCAAGCTGTATTCTAATTTTTTTTTAAATTCCTTTTTTTTTTTTTTTTTTTTCTGTTTGAGGGCTGGTTAAGGATAGGGAAGTGGAAAGAAAGAAGTGGGTTTGAATGGTGCTATGCCAGCAGGCATGTAGTGTAGTTTACCATTACCTATGTCTCAACAGCAACATTTAAAATCACAAGGTTTTCATTCTGTGTACGCGAGTGATTTGTAATGCCATATACCCTATGTGCTAGCATATGTAGTCTCCAAATGTTTAATCTGTGTCTCAGCATTCTGTTTCTTAAATCACTGCAATATGTTGAGCAAGCAAAGAACTTATCATATAACTGGATTTAGCATGTGTTTGTTTATATTTACAAAATGTTAAATATCCTGTCTCTTTCTCTCATCTGCACTTCTTGTTCTCCCTGTTTCTTCTCCTATCTTCCCCAACACATTATTAACCAACACTTGAATTGTGTGTCCCAATATATTATGACTTTCGAAGTATTTGGCTTAAGGTAACTAAATCAACTATACATATTCAGCATAAAATCTTCAACATAAAGCTCTACATGAGAAGGAAAGAATATTTTTCCCCTTTCCCCTCCAACTAACCCTGTTAGGGCTGAGTCAGCTCATGCTTTTTAAACTTTATTTGAGGATGAGCAGACATAGTCATGCATGGAGGCTGTGTGGTAATGTGACCACTGATGTACTGATTCTCCTTTTTTTACTTTCTCTCTCAGCTGGAAAATCCCATAAAGGCTGTATGTAATTTCGAAACCTTTCTATAGAATTCAAGAATTAATGGCAGCGAGCTTCTACTTTTCCAGTATGTACACACAAAAAAAAAACCCTGATAAAATCAAAGCCACATTTCTTAGGAAATGCCAGAGTGGTATTGTAGAAAGTGTTTAGTTTTTTGCCCATGAATCCCCACCTTGTTTGACACATGTGCAGTGCTGGCCTGATGAGTCGATGCTTTGTTTTCTCCCTGTCGTTCAGCAGAGGTGTCTCAACCTCACCTATTAAATGCTGTTTAAAATTCTCTTGGGACATGGCACTATTTGCTTTAGTATCTGCCCTCAAAAACAGGCTTATTTCCAGAAAAATGCTGCGAACCGAGGTGCAAGGTCTTCCAGCTGGGTCAGGTCAAGTCCAAGCACAAATAACAGGCTGAGCAGAGAATGGGTTGAGGGCAGCCCTGAGGAGAAGAATTTGGGGTGCTGGTGAACAAGGAGTTCAACCTGAGCTGGCCATGTGCCCTAGCAGCCCAGAAAGCCAAACGTATCCTGGGCTGCATCCAAAGCAGCATGGCCAACAGATCCATGGAGATGAATCTTCCCCTCTGCTTTGCTCTCTGAGTCCCCATGGATGCTGGCTGCATCCCGCTCTGGTGTCTCCAACATAAGGACATGGACTTGTTGGAATGAGTACAGAGAGCCACAAACAATATCAGAGGACTGCAGCACTTCTCCTGTGAAAACAGGCTCAGGGAGCTGGGGTTGTTCAGGAGAAGACAATGCTCAGGGTGACTTTATAGCACTTTTCAGTACCTAAAGGGGCCTACAAGGAAACTGGTGAAGGAGTTTCGACAAGGGCATGGAGTGACAGAACAAGGGATAATGGCTTCAAAGTGGAAGAAGCTAAGTTTAGATTAGATACTAGGAAGAAATTCTTTATGGTGGGAGTGATGAGACACTGGAAGAGGTTGCCCAGAGAAGTTGTGGATGCCCCATTCTTGGGAGAATACCTAGGCCAAGTTGGATTGGGACTTTGACCAACCTGGTCTGGTGGAAGGTGTCCCTACTTCCACCTACCAACCCAGTGGAAGGGGGTTTGGAATGAGGTGATCTTTGATCTCTCTTCCAACCCAGGCCATTTTATGATTCTATGATGCTGGAAATGTATGAAATTAGCTCCTATACATGTCCCTGTTTTGTAATGCCGAAGGAATTTTGGTGGTTTTTTTCTCCTTTTTACCATACTTAACATTAGTCAACACTATATGTGGACAATATGTTTATAACACTTACACTCATGATTCTCACTGAGCAGTTCTCAGAGTACAAGCACAATCCCCAGCTGCAGTTATGAGGTCTCAGCATTTCTGCAAATCGTTTTTCAAGCCAAAGAAAATGGGGAACGCAGTATAGGTAACTAACAGCAAAACAATTAATTTAAGTAACTTGCCTAGCTTAAGATAGGAACATTAGTTCTAACAGAATAAGGACATATATTTGTTTTTGTTTTTTACTCCATAACTTTTACCCTCCCTTTCCCTCCATTTTTTCTGATCGCTGAAGAATGGGGAAACTCCAGGAAATTTTCATACTCAATATGGAGTGGTGAGAGTTCACTGAGCAGAGACCTGGCCTCTGTTTCTCATCATGTTCATTATACTCCTTGATCCTTGCTTGCACATTACTTGTTGGGAATTTGTTGTTGTTTTTTGATGTGCTAGTAAATTTTCCTCCTTAATGTTCTTATCCCGCTGCTATCCTTACTTGTTATCCTTGCTCAGCCTCTTCCTGCTCTGGCTGCCTGTTTATCTCTGACACAGCTGCAATTATAGAAAGAATGTCTTTTTTAGTTCTCTGGAAAATTTCTACACAACTGTACAGCATTTTCAGCTATTTCAAGACTCCTATTAGTCAAGAAAATTTTAGGAAGAAAGGTCTTCAGTACTACTGGAGACAGTGTAATTGCAAGAATAAGGATCAACGTAGAACTTCTCTCAGTGTCAGTGACAGGATATCTGTGCTTCATATTGGATTTCCAAATACTTCTGCTTATTTTTATACTTGTTCTCCCAGAGCATGCCTGTTTTGAGCAGGAAAGAAGCTTGAACAATTTTTTAAAATATTCCCTTTTATGGCAATGGGCAAGACTTCAGATTTTTTGTAAACAAAATAGTATTAAGTGAATGCTGCTGGAAAAACACAGTCTGGTTATTGTGAAGTATAAAAAACATTATTCTGATGGCATGGTTGGTAGGAAGCTCAAGAAGGGATAAAAAGGTATTATCTCACATGGTAATGTTTTGGAGATATCTGCCCTTGGTAAGATCAAGACCCTTCTAAAGACAAAATTTATGACTCAAAAATATTTTCGGGAGCCTTGGGGATAAACAGTTTCTGTCAGAGATGATTTAGCAGAATCCGATGGGGAAGAGATTCCTTTTGATGCATCATAATCATCATCCTAGACACCCCCTTAATTTCTTTGTAGAATGCTAACAGGAAAGCCTCACTGCCAGCTCTTCCCACAGTCACCCAGCTGAAACACTGCATAGGGCTGCCTGCTTACTGCAGTGCAAATCTGCTGCCTTAGAGTCACACAAAGGGGCTTGAGAGCAGATGGGCTTGAATGGGACTTGCATGGAGTTATCTGGTAAAACGGTCATGTCATTTTCTTCTTAGGACTGCTTTCTGGTAAATTTAAAGAAAGAGTAGAAACTACAAAAGGGCAGATAAAAAGTGTGAAACTGCTCAGATTACTTTTTCCTGATAACCACCTAATATTTTCTACCCTTTCCAAGATAACTGTAGTTAACTAGAAAATGCCAGATACAGGATTTTCAAAGTCTTTCCTATAACCACTGAAGTTCTGCTGTGCAGAACTCATTCTACATGGCTGTTATCATCCAGTGGTCATGGTCGTACCGTCTGTCATTGAAACATCACTTTAATTGTCAGATATATCTTAGATTCATATCTCTGCATCTGCCCATTCCGAAGACCTCCATCTTTCATACTGTTTTGCATCCATTGTCTATGTATCTTGGAAGCCACATACTTCCACTGGAAGAGAAAGTTTGCAATAGCTTGCAAAAGTGAATAACCTTGACTGTGTAAGGTACCATGTAGGAGATCTGCAACCAGCAGAAACACATCGCAATCAAAGAAACTGTGTCTGCCCACATAATCTCAACTACAATTCTTTTTAAAAAGGGGATTTCTGATTTCCAAAATCAGATTGTTTGGTGTAGGTTTTTTTTGCCCCATGTGTCATTTCTACTGTGATGATATTCTTGCAAATACTCTTCCTGTATTTCCACTAGCATGCTTTAGCACACTGTAATCTTGCCTTTAATATTTAAACCTTCCCCAAATTTTATGTTGCTTGCCCTCTGACCCAGCTGAAGGGAAAGAACTGCCTTCCCTTACATTTGGTAAGTATTTACCCTGTGCTTTCTCAGAAAACATGGAGACATGGTGAATCTTGATTTTCAGCATTATCGACACTACCTGTTCCCAACCTGGTTATTAGCCTGACAAGACCACTCAGCCTTGTACTTCCTTTTACATCCCCTAATTCATATGGCAACATTTTTTCTGCTTTCTCTGTCTGTGTAAGGATCAACAGATCCAGACTGATGTGCATCTGGCTGTGCCACAGAGCTAGTAAGATCACTGCATCAGGACCTCCAAGTGATTGTGAAAGAAGAGGTGAAGAACTGGAGCAATGCAGCAATGTGAAGCAGTGTGTGAATATATACTAGAGAAATTCTTAGAGTGCTGGGACCAACTTAGGCCACTCCTGAAATGTTTGTGTGAGCAGTAGGACGGGACTTGTTTTATCTAGTGGATATTTTGGACAGGAAGATAAGCCACACTATGCAGTTGCAGATGTTTTTATAAAAGATACAAAAAGAAATGTATGACAATACTCTGGTCCCTTTTTCAGATTTTTCTAACTTAGTGACCACCTAGTTTATGGTCTTGGAAGTTCAGATTTTCTTTGGTTTTATTAAGAAGAGGGAGGTAATTCTAACCGCATGGTATTGTATTCTCAGTCTATATATACAGTGCCCATATATCTCGCCTCTGATAAACCTGCAATCTGTATTTAAAACTTACCACTTCCACTGCAGTCAGATATAGCAGGTTTTGTGCTTTGTAGAAAGTGCAAGTTAAAGGTCTTATGTTGCTGTAAGATGAATTGAAAATATTGTGTTCCCTTCAATGAAAGAAGATTGTTAAATAGTTCATGGAAATTTTTACTTAAATGTTTAAAGATTTATCATTCTGTTTATTATGCATGGTTAAAACCTTCTTTTCTTTTGTGAAGATCATTCCTAAATGTCCTAAGTGGGTTTTGTATTTTGTAATAATTTGCACAACCTTATTTCATTCTGCTTCACTGATATGAGTAGTTCTCTGAATTAAACTGAGATAACACTAGGTTTTTATGGAATAAACACTGCTTTCAAATAGGAAAGGAAGAATAATTGAAAGAGATATTCACTGACATTTTCATATCAAAGTAATGCTTTGTGACTCTGCCAGCAAATATTATTTTCCAGCTTTGTCAAACAATGCCTTTAATGTAGCAGTGAAATAACTATTAATCTGAGGTCGATAACTACAGTCTTGTTTTTCTTGTCTCTGCTCCTGCTGAGTCCAGTCAAGTTTCCCTGGCCCCACACAGCCCTGTTGAAAGAACATGTTTTGTTTTTTTTTGAGGTCTTATCAGTTTGCAACCTGGCAGAAAGTAGCTGCACTTATCTGTGCTTTGCAGTGGCTCCATGTAGCAGCCCATTGTAGTGTTGGGTGTTTTTGGGATGTCTACTTTGGCATCCATCTGCAGTTGGCTCTACATAGTACTGAGCCCTCTCTTTCTGCTCTTCCTCTTTTATCTGAATTTCTGATTTTCTCACTTGGGTGACTGCAAAAGGTCCTAGATAGATGAGCTGTCCTCACACAGACCCTGCTGTAGAGAGCTGGGCTGTGCCTCCATTCTGCACCTGCACTTTTGCCTAGCCTGTGAATCTGTACATAGCCATAAAACTGCAGCTTCTCCTCCTCCGATTTTTTGATTTTTTTTTCTTTTAAATCATCCAGTATTCTATTTTTTTTCCCAACAAACCTGTAGGTACAACTGTACTTACGCAAATGAGCACAGACAGGGTACATTTCTATTTCCTCTCAAATCTCTGTGGCCTGTGCCCCAGATCTTTTACTGCAGTAAAACTTACTGTTTTCCTTTTCAAACCCCTTATATATAGCCTGCATAAAACTCCTGCGTTGAAAACATTTTCTCAACTCTCACCACTTCTGGAAAGCTCCTACCATTTCTCACCTATATGAACAGGGCTGCTGTTTCTAGACAGCTTTTACCTCACCCCCCTTCCTTTCATTGTTTCTTCCAAATTCTTTCTCTGAAGTGCCATGGAACAAACAGAATTAGAGATAGAAAAATACCTTTTTTTGACCTAAAATATTTTTTTTCCTACAGTGTTTTTTTACCACTTCATTGAGTCTTGTTCTAAACATCTCATAAGACAGGATACCTTCTAGACACAATTCTGTCTAATTCATTTTGTTTTTTTCCCTGATGGTCAGCCTCAATGGACCATTTTTCTAAAAGACTTCCCATTATTACAAGCTATGTACTTTTAGACCATTCAAACACTACTGTACTATCTTCTTGCTTTCTACACCTCCCATGGTTTTTGAAGTACTTCTGTTGGTGTTTTTATTCCTGATTCATTATGGCTGTGCCAAGTTGCATATTGTGGGGTAAAATTTGCCTCTGAGTTGGTAATTTGATACAAAGGTACAATAGAGCAGTATCACCATGCAGCAGCGGGCAGGTCTGGGCTTTTAACTTTTGAATACCTGTGTTCCTTTCTGTGTACTCACCCACTGCTCTGTCATTTTTTTTCCTTCTGTATTCCAGTGAGTTCCCTGCCACTCTAATAGCAGTTTTTATATTTTCCTCCCAGCCTCCTGCTTTAAGATAAAAAATGGATTTCACAGAGCTTTCAATGTCTTTTGGGCACAAACCTGCTTATTTTAAAAGTAGACTAATCTCAACAATTTAACAGTAACCTTCAGTCTACAGAGTTAGCATAATTGCTTCTAAATATATTTAGAACAAAAACTAAAATCCTGCCTGAATGTCAGTCTAAAATATTCCATCTGAGTGATAAGCAAATTTGTCTTAAGAACTGTTAGCATTTATTCTTTCGGTGTTTTCTCTCTTTAGATTTTTATCAATTTAAATAACTACATTTTGAATGTTCATGTAGCAACAAGCAGAATTTGGCTTGTACTCCATCTTTCATATTCTCTCTTTTTAATTAATTTATTTATGTGCATATCTAATCTAAAGGCAAAGTCATCAATCACAGACCATTGGAGCCTTTGAAACTTCTAAAATTATAATGACATCACAGATGAAACTGCAAAATATCTTGCAACTGTAGCTGCTGTTCTGGTCTGTACCAAGGTATTACATAGTCTTGTCTCAAACTATGGGACAAAGAGAAAATTTCTTAAGACAGATACTTGTGGAAATAGAGGGATTTTGAATAATTTCCCAATTTGACCTAAGAGTCATTACAGTCTCTGGTATTTTATAAACTTTTACTGGTCCTTTTGTTAGAAATATGTCCCTTATGTTTAGAAATAAAAAGGACAAGGTATGGATGTTGTGGACTGGCTGATGAGGGAAGGAAAGAAAGCTGTTAACTCAAATTTGCTTTCTTGGTAAATTTGAGTGGCAATCTCTGTTAAAGTGGCCTTCCAACCTCAGTATAATTAAATTCATGCAGGCATTATGGCAGAGTAATAAGCAGATGGAAAGGATGTTTGCAGTCTTTTGGTCACTTGAAGATCATAGGAAGAAGAATCAATAGTGGTATTGCTGTAGGATGATCCAGCGTTTCTTACAGCTCCAGATAAAAATTTAGAAAGCATAAGGAGACACTGGTGCCTTGAAATGGCTGATATTGGGCAAGAAAAATTTGTCTGTCTGCAGAGCACAATAAGAAGAGCAGAGTGCTGTGGACCACTTGGAAGAGAAAGGATTAATAACTGTATTAAATTAAGATAGTGCAATGCTTATTTTAGTTTAAACTTTTTTTTTTTTTACTCTGGGAGACACTCTGTATATGATTAATACCTGATATGAGACTGAAGATCAGGAACTACTGTGAGAAGTGACCTGAATACCTCTCCTCCATTTTTTTTTCCACCAGAGTATTTCTGTGGCCATGGAATATTCTTCTCATGAGTGTAGTAGTATACTGTATTTCAGTATACCATCATATCATATCATATAAAATCATATCAATAATAATACAATATAATATCATATAATATTGTATCATATCATATCATCTCAATCATATCATATCTCTTAAATTACAATGTACCAAAGCATAAATACACAGGGATCTCTTTTTAGTAGCATGTGGCTTTTGGTAATATGCTACTTTTTTACCCCTTTTCTTATGTTTAGAGGAATTTTGTGCAAGGTTGTTTGTTTTTTTTGTATTAGGTGGGTTTTTGGGAGGGGGGTGAGTTTTGGTTGTCAGTTTTTTCCCTTTCCCTATTTGGAAAGTAACAGGAATTCGTTTATGTTGTTGGAAAGAAACAAAAAAGAGAGAGGTGATGATTTATGATGCATCCAGACTTCTGTGTTCCACCTGTATGTAATAAACCTGTGGCTGGGATGTGCAGTAATACAAATACTGATGGTGGGCATTCTCCTGCCTTCAGATACTTCAGAGCTTGAGGTTCTTCCTTTTGTTCATAAAGTAACAATAAGAAAGGTCTGAGTAAACTTGATGGAATGGTATACAATATTTTTTACATATTGAGTATATCCTCTGGGAAGGATATTGAGCATCCTTTGGGAAGAACCTCATGGCATAAAAAAAAAAAAAATTCTGACATACTTAATATGTTTGAAACTGGATAGCATTTAGTGACTCAGTCAATCATTTGCCTGCTACTGTTAGAGACGTATTAGTGTCTACTTTGATCCCCTGGGAATTTCAGTGAGCTACATTGGCCATGTGTAACATATCCAAAGATATGGGAGCTGCATTTATCCTGGTCTTTGTCTTTAAGAGTCAAAATTTAGATGAAAGCACAAAATACAGAGTAACCCTCTCTGCTGGTAAGGAAAATGTTAATGGTTATGAGAAGCTTTCTGCAATTAGAGTGGGACTATACCCGAACACGTTTACATTTTTAATTTTGTCCAAGGAGAGGGAAAGGGAGGAAGTGCTGAGGGATCCCATGCAGAACAGACAGCAGATACAGGGTATGCATAACATCACACTTACTGGGGTCTCCTTTGGAGATGTGTCAAACAAGATACAAAATCCTATCCTCAGCTTGTCTTTGCTGATCTAAGAATCACATTCCAGGCACTCCTTATGACCTTCAGTCAGCATATAAAGCTGCATGGGAAGGTTAAGAGAAACAGAGTCAGGTACCAAAAAAGACGGGAAAAATCTGCTTTTAAATGTCAATATTTAAATTTTGTGAAACAAACAGTGTCAATTGATTTCATATGAGAAAGGTGGGGGTATTTTAAAAGGAAAAGTCAACAATACTGAAATGAACTGGACTTAGAGTTCTTTTTGCCATATTGGATAGGGCATTGGTAGAAGCTACATGATGGGAATATTTATTAAACAAGTGAAATTGCATTTTTAACTTCTCCAAACCTCCTTCTTCAGCTTTGGAAACCCTAGTAAATCAAAGATTAATACTGCAAGGGGGAGCTGGTGTGAGTGATTAGTGTTACTTGCAAAGGAAATGTACCTAAATTAGTGTTATTTGCAAAGAAGGCATCATTCAACCTGAGAATAGATTAAGAGAAGCAAGTTACTCATGAAGTTACTTTGTGTATTAAAGGAGCCTATTGCGGCGCTCCGCCAGGTCTGGCCTATCCCCGGTGGGCTGCCACGGGCCTAGATAGCGCAGTCCTGTTCAGCACTGCCTGTCCCAGTTCCCAAGCAGCTCCCAGCCCAGGCTGCCTTAGCAAGCTCCAGTGATATCAGCTCTGGGTGATTATCAGCTCATTGGTGATTTCAGCCCTTTGCTCGCTGGGTGCCACAGGCAGGCACAGGGAGAGAGAGGAGAAGGCTGTGTGAAGTTCCACAGAGATGTCCTTTATTGGTTTCTTCTGTGAAGGGGATCAGTGACAGCTCTTTTGTCAGTCTGGACAGAAGTAGGGGTTTTTATAGGGTTTTGGGGTTTTGGAAATTGTCCAAGGTCGAGGCAAATATGACCTATAGGCTTACAGGGAGATAAGCGAGGGTCTGGAGGCAGGACAGGGGCCTCTCTGGTCAGTCATGATGACAAAGCATTTCCTGTCTCAGGCTGCTGACCGCCAGGGAGGCCTTGCAGGCCCTGTGCCTGCAACAGGAGCCTGATAAGATGTTATAGAGCAGTGTCTAGAGCAATCAGCATGTCTATCCTCACAGTATGCACATCACTCAGCAGATTGTGAGAAGTGATCACTCAATGGAAGGCATAAACAGATTTTATTTTCAAAAGTACAATCTAGATCTACAGTAAGCTGTCAGTCACTTAAGAGAAACTGAGCACTTTTATACCAGTTCCATGCTTGATAACACAAGAGTATGTTATGCTGAAAGCTTTTTGTTATTGTTTGTTGGTGTTTTTTTTTATTTTTCATTTTTCATTAAGAAATGCAAAAAATAAGAAAGGAAAATATGGGACTGGGAACACTTCTGAAATTAGTTTCTTTCTGGTTCAGCACAAGGACAGGCCTAGAAACCATGTCACTGTAGACACAGCTCCTTTGTGTGTTTGCAAGCACTGAATGTCAGCCTGTGTTGATACCTGTACAAGAATTTTTAGGTATATTCAAATACCAGTTCCCTTAGGATTAATGGAAAATTCTTGTTTTTGCCCCCCTGCATCTTCAGAGTTAATAGATCAGAAGCATGCTTTGTGCCTCAAAATTTGTCATCCAGAACTTTTTCTGTGTTTGTGAATATCAGTCTCAAGCAGACAGAGGTTCCAGTGCCTCCAGTTGTGAGAGAGGCTGTGGTCTCATTCACTACCACACAACATTATCTTTCTTGAGAAACCCTCAGCTCAGTCCAGTGTGTAGGTAATTTTTCTTTGGTCGCATCACTTGAAACTACACTTCTTGCATAGCAGACATTTAGAAAGTTCTGATTATTCAGGTCTTCAAAGCTACCTGCTTTCAGAGACTGTAAAACAGGACATTTCAGGACCACCAAACTATGTGCCTGTTGGTTGCTGTGAGTGCTACCAAGGTGCTGCAGAATTGCAGGTTTCACTCTTAGATGCACATTCATATAATCTTTAAGTAGCTGAGGTCAGGTAGGATGTTTTTCTTTGTTTCTTATTTTTGTTAGTTGTGTGCCTTAACACGGAACATCACAAATGGACAGAGAAATCTGACTTACAGACTTGAAAGATGTGGAAAGTGATATGCAGATTGTTGCAAAGCATCCACTTACCAAGCTTGTAAAATAATTTTCTGAATTTAGAACCTAAAAGAGCACAAGCCTCTAAATTATATCGGATCTGCAGGATCCAGAGGTTTCCCAGAGAGGTGAGGAATCATTCAAAATTTTAAGTTGTAGAGTGTATAGGAGCTAAATTTTATTAGTTAGCTTTCAAATGAAGAAAAAAACTCACCTCTTCTCTTTAGACATTAAAGTACACTGCTTCCTTATTTAGCCAGTTGTGCAAACCTGTGCAATTTCACTGGGCTGCAGCAATAAATTCTTGTGTGTGCTCTTGAAAACTCAAGTTATTGCCAGCTGAGTCACAGGCTATAAATGTATTGGTTAGCTTATTCTTCTTGGTGATTAAAAGTGGTTATCTAGAAAATACTGAGACTTGCTATAAGACCAATATTAGAAAATTTTGATTTTCTACCGATGTTTTTGTGTGTTCTGATTAATGTAAGTTTTGACTTACAGTTTTTACTTGGCTTCTGAGTTTGATTCTTTAAATTGTCTACCAAAATCCAGACTTTTGGCACAGATCTGTGCCAAATTTTGCTGCTCAAAACTTAATTCATATTTCAAAAATGCACCTGCGGTCACATTTTCCACACTACCATCTGAGGTTTAGGATTGGCTGAACCCATAAAAACAGGACAATATGACAAATTCTTTACCACTCAGTCCTTGAGTGTGAGTTCAGGGACTGTCCCTGGAATACAGAGGTGTGCAAACTGCCTGTCCCCTCATCTCACTTCGGGCACTGATAACAAAGGAGAAAGGAGTAGGTATGGAAATTTGCTCTACAAGAAGATGACAGGGGCATAACTACTTAACTCTGACTCAGTAAATATTAATGAGGAACATGTTGGGCATTTATAGGTTTCCTCCAGAGGCAAGTAGTGATTCACATAGTGATGTGCCAACAGTACAGAAATGTCCTTAGAGCTCCTAGGAAAATACCACTTTTCCCAGACAGCTGTTTGGCACCACTGTATTCTGGGCACAATGCTTCTGCCAGCTGCCTAATCTGCAAGGCCAGCTAAGCTCAGATTTACCCCTCATGGCAGATGAATAATGAAGTGTCTGCCATACAAGTACTCCATCCTGTGTCTTGGTACTGCTCTTTTATGACCAAAGACTTTCACTGGCTTTTGGGAACTTGTAAGTGTCCTAATGTAAAGAGAGTGTCAAATGAGTGTGTGATGTGTATTGTTTATGGTTAGCTTTAGAATGGGCTAGGGGACTGTGAAATGTGGAGTTTCAGACTGGTTGTTGTTCTTGGCTTCTACTCTTTTGGTATCAAGTGACTTTTTCCCACTCTCCCCTTAATTGTGATTGTGCTCAGAAGGAAGTTACAAAAAGACTTTCAACAGCTGAATAGCTAGCAATAGGCTTTCCAGGTCCTATTTCTTTCCCCTACTGCAATCTCCTGTTTGCTTTTGCCTCCATTTCACATCAGGAGACCCCTAACAAAATGGACAGCATCTGTCCCATGCCCAGGAATGCCTGTCTCTCATTTAATATTACTTTAGTTTGTGTTATGTTTCATTTACTTATAATATCTCTCAGTGCACAAGAAGCACGGCAGACATCTCTGATAAAAGGCAGATGGCAAGAACCTACTGTCTGCTGAGGTACATGTTTTGAATTATCTGCTGACAGACAGGAATGGTGCAACTCTGAGTCTGGGTGGGGAGGTTGAGGAGTGAAAGATGTTTAAAAACAACTTTTTGTATACTTTGTACTATATGTATACTTTGAAGAAGCAAAATGTAAATGCCAACCCAAAGAACAAGGATCTTGTTCTGTTTGTTGTGCCAATCTGAACTTAATATTTTGTAGGGCTTTAAAAAACCTGTGTTGTTCTGATATTAGCATATCATATTTCACAATGGATAGATTTAACGTGTAACAGCTCTGAAGATTTTTGTGGGGGTTTTTGTTTGTTCAGTTGTGTTTTTGTTTTGGTTTGGTTTTTCAATTATGCAATAGGGTATTATATGCCCTGTTGAAGTTATTTTTTTGTCATCTTGGTAGTGTTAGCAATTGCCTCTGCTTCTCCATTTCTTTTTTCTTTTATCTTCTTTCAGCCCCCAAGGCTCTTGTTTATGATAAGCAAAAAAAGGAAGTAAATATAGTTTCTTAGCTCTGACATTTCCTACCTGTCAATGTGTTTAAGTGCCTCCACCACTTCAATGAAGTTTATGGTACAGCTAACAGATTTGATTGGATTACTGCCCATCTGCAGGTGATTTTCTACTTGCTCTGTTAGAAGGGACCGTTTTCTTAAGGATTGTTGCTTGTTAGTGGTGCTTGAACTTCAGAAACCCCACTCCACTGCTGCTTGGTCTCTGATGTTACGATAGGATTGCAGTCCAAAGGTGAGGCTTCAGGGCACTGCCACAAGACATGCACACGTTGCTGTAAAGAAAAAAATATTTCAACTTTGTAATTTAATGGAAATTTTTTTTATTACCTTGTGCTCTATTAGATTCTTATATATAGGCAGCTATTCTGCAATAGGTAAGATGCTACAGACCCTTAAGGGTTAGATAGAATGGAGTGGGTATGAGGATCCATGAAAGAGAAACTTGTGTGATATAATTCCTCTTTTTGAATGCTATTTTAAAAATTTTATAGCTGGAGTGTCAAAGTTCACTCCAAACTGAGACTTGTTTTTTATAAGCTTTCTTGTTTAAAGGCTTTTTTATTCTTTCCAAATTTATACTGCATATTTAACAGGGTTAGCTGTGCAATAAACCACAGGTGCTATGGTTTCTCTTTTTTGTTAATTCAAAAATTATGATATAATTTTAAAATGGAGCTCTGTGAGTCTCTGAATTGAACAGCTCACTTTGATTGTATATAATTCAGACTTGCATAAAACATGAGAACTATGATCAGCCATACAATCTGAGTCTATGAATAATCTTTCATAGACTTTGTGGCTGTTGCCTAATACTTTGAGGACATGACACAACAAAAGACTCATATGCCCGCAGAAGGTAATATAGCTATAGAATAAAACACATAATTATTGCTAGATTTGTGCCAAAGCAGCAATTAAATGTGAGGAAAAGATTCTTTGTTGTTGTTGTACTTCTTCACTGATATGAGATGATGCATTGACTTCAGTACATTCATAAAACAAGCATGGCCATTTCAAACTCTTCTTTTTTATTGTGTTCATTTTAACATGTTGATTTTTATAGTATGAAACAAGGCTTGCTTCCAGTTTTAGAGAACGATGAAGTTTAGAAAAAAATTTGAAGATTTTCTGTAGGATATAGTAGTAGCTGAGAAAAGGGCAATATTCCATTTTGTGAACAGATTCTTTGTGTGTTGAATAAGGTTGTTGGTTTGCTCTGGGGTTGGATGTTCAATTTATGCCAAGGATTTATAGAAGCACATTGTATAATGTCAGAGAAGGAAATCTGATAAAGTGCAACCAAACCAAATTAACCACACTACAGTTTTTCTTCCCTGATTAAAGCATGAGAAAAAGCTTCAATGCTGTATGTCTGATGCTATTGAAGGACTGAACAGGTTCCTCAACCTTCTTGCAGTTCTTTGGCAGAGAAAGCTGTTTACTGCACCTCCCTAATTTCTAAGATATTAGAAACCTAGTTTGTTACCAGTGATGCCTCCTAACATCCTGAAAGTACACTGAATCTCTGATCCAATGTCCACCCAGCTGGCTGTGACTGGCCTAATTTGAAAACATGCCTCTGCAGTGATATAGAGAAACCTTTTCCTTTATTTCTAATGAGAGCAAAATGCAGATCTCAGGCTAAATTTTTCTCTGATCTTAATGTCATTCAGACATATTTCCCTTTAGAGAAGAGGGGTGCACTAAGCAGTGTAAGGACTGGGATCTTGTTCCTTCAGAAGATCACTTGTAGCAACTGAAATTGAGGGAGAGTGCCTGCATCAATCCTTGACCTTGGTATGTATCTGTCTGTGAGAGAAAATTGTGTCTGCTGTCTCTGTTTAAGGTCCTGTTTGAGAAGCATACCTGAAGGGATGAGTAATTCATTGCTATGCTGGTGGAGTCTGTTAGCAGATCATCAGCAATCAGTGGCTGTGTCAAAATTTGTACCGAGGTCAAAGAGCATATAGATTTGACCTCTGCCCTGAGTCACAAGGAAGTCATTGATCCTGTGCTATTAGCATCATCTTTTTGATATATCCAAGCCTGAAGTGTGTTTTTGAAAAGCTGTTTAATGCTGGCAAACAGCATGTGCTGGTCTCTCATTTTTCTCTGCCAAGAAAAGGGAAGTAGAGCACAGAGAATTAATTAGTGAGACTGTCTCTGAATGTAAACTCTAAGTAGCTGGTAGGTAGTCCTTTGTATTAGAAAAAAATCCTATTTCTAGAGCCATATATTTAGCTTTCTCAGAATGGAAGCAATGGTGACCAGCTTAACATAGCATTTTATACACCTTCTGCTGTGTTCATGGAGAAGCTGAACAAAGGCACATCCTAACAGTGTTGTGGCACTTCTGTCACTTGAAGTTCAACGTATAGATGTAGTTTCTCTTTTCTGTGAACTTCTCATGATAGCTTTGATGATTTTCTTCTGAACCTCTGGTGGTTCAGTTGGTTTTGGTAGTTCATTTGGAATATTGCTCCAGTCCCAGTATGAGGGCTGCCACTGGGAGTAAAGAGTCTTCCCTCTTGTCACTTTATTAACAGAAGTTTTAGTGTTGCCTTTGCATAGTTTCCCTGTGAGCTGGATGGCACCTACCTTCTCCCTTTGTGTGTGTGTGACAGTGAACATAATAAGCCATGTAGAGTCTGGGATTCTTACCAGTCACAATTTTAGACAACTGATTTAACTTGGTCTCAATACCAATTATTTTTCTATAAGAAGTGGTAAACACTATTTATTGTTCCAGAGGCATGTCAAGTCATAAGTAACCACCATTTTGTCACATCTGAATGCATACTATGAGGAGGGTATAGTACAGCAGGTTTTGATTAGAATGGAGCACTCTGAGGTGCAGTGGCTTTCTGATTTCATGAAAAATCAATGCTGCACTAGATTTCAGTTTCTTGTCCCTGAATCAATGTCATGGAAAGTCATGAATAATATAGTTCTATTGCATTTGCAGTATCTTTGCAACACATTTTTCATTTTTTGCCAATCTGCAGAGACCTTGTAACCAACCATATAAAATACAGCAATGGTTCTAGTGGTTCAACCCAAGTCAGCATCCAAACTCCACGCAGCCACTCACTCACTCCCTTACCAGGGATCAGGGAGAGAATTGTATGTGTAAGAACTAGAAAACTTGTGGGTTGAGATAAAGACAGTTTGATAGGGAAAGCAAAAGCTGTGCACACAAGATAACAAAGCAAGGAATTCATTCACTGCTTCCAATGGCAGGCATCTCCAGGACAGCAAGGCTCCGTCACACATGACAGGGACTTGGAAAGACACACAGCGTCATTCCAAACACCCCCCCCCACCCTTCTTTTTTCTTACATCTACTTTATGTTCTGAGCATGTTGTCATATGGGATAGAACCTCCCTTTGGTCTGTTGGGGTCACCTGTCCTGGCTGTGTCATCTCACAGCTTCCCAGTCTCCTTTCCATCCCGGCCATACAAAAAGCACAAAAGTCCTTGGCTCTGTGCAAGCCCTGCTCAGCAATTAAAAATCACCTCTATATTATAATCCTGTGTTCAGAAGAAATCCAAACCATAACCCTATACCAGCCACTGTGAGGAAATTCAAGTCTATCCCAGCCAAAACCAGTACATGGTTAATGGTTCTGGAAGCTGGAGTTGTTAGGCAGCAGATTGGCAAAAGTGATGTGTAACCTTATCCCTCTGCAGACTTTGCTACTTTTGAAGGACAATTTTACTTTAAATGAGACTGATTCCTACCTGTGAAATTTTTTTTTAGAATTTCAGTGAAAAGTAAGAAAAGGAGCAAATCATTATGATAATTTAGTTTTATTACTCCTTTTCTTCCTTACTTCTATACATAGCTGGCTAATTGGCCACTCTGTACCTTCCAGAAAGCTCTTAAGGTAAAAGAGAAAAATGCCCATATGCATTCTGGTTACAAACATACCTGCATTTACCTCATTTTATTCACTAGAGTAGTAATAGGGAAAGGGTTTGTGAAAACTTTTTGGTTGTAAAGGATTTTGATAAATTTAGGAAATAAATTACAGTTGTGTTCAAGGTGATTTAAGTAAAATAGAGATGATGAAGATTATGACAAATGTAGCTTTCTTCATGCTAGCAGAACAAAATTCAATTCAACATCAAAGGAGGATAAATAGGGATAAATGTAATGGCAACCTTTTGTTCTGTGAATGCTGTCACAGAGGGCTTGAAAGCCTGAGCAAATAATGAGAGGCAGAAAGAGAAACAGCAAGTGCATGAGAGAGACAGCACAGCAGAGAATAGGAACAGCTAGAAGAAATATCTGTCGTATTAATCATAGCAGAGACAAAGGGAAAGCCCAGGAGCTGAGACAGCTTGCTGTGAGCAGTAATCTGGATATAAAAGTGTAAGGTCTAGATGGAAGATGGGATTCAGAAATGTCACCTTCCTAAAACATCCTCATCACTTACTTCTCACTTAAGTGGTTTGATTACTTTGCAGCTCATGCCTTGATTCTCCCCACACATCTTTTCTTTTCCTGTTTTGTTCTTACTCTTTTATGTGATTCGAAATTTTAACACAGTGGAGGAGCAGCCAACCCTCTTTTACCTTCTGAAGGCTCATGTCTTGTTAGTTGCTGTAGTTACTCTTCCCGCCATTCAAAGAATCACACTTTGTAGGTGTTGTGATTTAATCCCAGCCAGCAGCCAAGTCCCACACAGTTGCTCGCACACTCCCCAGCCAGCAGGAATGGGGAGAAAACTGGGAGGGCAAAAGTGCGAAAACTCATGGCTTGAGATAAAGACACTTTATTAGGCAAAGCAAAAACATAACAAGGAGTTCACTCACCACTTCCTATGGGCAGGAAGGTGCTCAGCCATCACCAGGAATGCTGGGCTCCAGGTTTTGTCTTTGGGAAGACAAAACATTATCAGTCCAAACATCTCCCCTTCCTATTGGGAAAATATGCCAACAGTTAGGTGCTTGGAGACTGCTTAATTACCTGAGAACATTAGGCATGAAAAATGTACATCCCAATTATAAGCAATTGCAGGATGAACAAAGAAGGGCCTCACTGGTGGTTTGTATTCAACACCACAGCCATTCCCTTAGGATTTTGGAGAGGTCAGAGAATGTGCTGCCAAATTTGTTGTGCATTTGCATTCTTAATTTTTTATATGTACGTGGTTATTTTCTCTTATACAGCTTTACAGTCCCATAGAATCACCCTGAAAAGGTAATTAAGAAGCATTTATTTCATGAATAACATCCAAGCAGAATCAAGCAAAATCAAGATCACTTCAAATGTAAGGCTGCCTGGATACTGAAAAGCATTATTACATCCAATAATTGGGTAAGAAAAATGTGAACTTGCCATCAATCCTTGACTAACAATGCATATATATATTTCCATATATAAGTATTTCTGTGAGGGTTTAGCAGAAGCCTGGGTAGCCAGGAGATAAGGAGAAACAATTTGTGTTAATAGGTCTGTATCATTTACCTTGGCATCTGAGGACTTGCATGAACATTTATTGTGTTTTACACTATTTTTTAAGAGATAGAAGTGAACAACAAAATGGATAATTGCAGGTTTTATTTTATTTAAAGTCTCACTTTATCAAATCAAATAAATTGCAGCAACTGTTTAGAGCCATTAACTACACTTATTGCTGGCAGACATTGCTTGTGTTTTAGTCCAATTATGGCAATATATTCCACCATGCAAAAAAAAGTGTTAGTACATTTAAACTAAGGGTTATCTGAATCTCTAATTATCTTAAAGTACATCTGTTAATTTGCAAATTATTCACATTCTTCAAACCATGCAAAGCAACAACATCTCATACATGATCTCATGCTCATAATTCAGTATAATATTTAAGGTGATGTGACAGAGTTTAAATGTCTTGATCTATGCAATTTGACTTCAAAACTGCCTGTCTTCAGTTGGTTTCTTTGTGACAGCCTGCCTATTTTGCCTTGTGTAACTTGTTGTTAACCTGGGAAATATAAATGTTAGCATTTTTCCACCTTTTTGAAGTACTGATGGGAAAAAACATATAGTTATGTACTTCTATCATTCCCAAGTAAAAAACAGCATATGTCTTTTCAGAAACAGATGTCTAAGATAGTAGTAGAAGTAAAGAAATTAATTCTTCTGTGATATTCATGTGTAATAAATGATACAATATTATTCGTAGCCAAAAAGAACGATTTGAACTTCACAGTAAATTTCACTTTTAGAACTTCCCATGGACTAAAAATTCAGATTATTTTGTCAGAGGTTGATGCTCAGGTTTCCAGAGTATACAGCAAGGCATATTCCCTATGTTCTGTAGCTACAGCAAATCTGACAAAATCCTATCAGCTGAGACATTTTTAGGAGAATGTTAGAGATGGTCCAAAGGCTCACTGAGCTCTTTTGCTGAACTCCCATGAACTTGGACCTCTGAGAGTTTGCCCAGTGGGCTCATTCCAGAGCTGCCCATCCTGCAAGGTTCAAAACCACTGGCTTGGGGCTTAGGAGTACCTCACCCTGAGTGAGGTACTTGTCTGGCTGTCCCTGTGCTGGGACTCAGTTTATGTGTGATGACAAAGCAGAAATATTCTTTTAAGACCCTGATGCTACTGAAGTTGTGTTTCTTCAGAGCTGTGAAGATGTGCGGGCCTCTTTCCAAAGTCACACAGCACACATACCCAGAATTTTAGTGGTATTGAATGTCTCTTGGTCGGATCACTGAGCAGAATGTGCCAAGCCCAGGCCACTGTAGCTCTGTTCCAAATGTTCTCCCAGATGAGGAAACCTCAGAAGGCAGGCAGCATGGCCTCCTCCTCAATGTCTGTGTTTGTGGAGAGGATTATCTTTATTGGATACAGGGCCCTTTTCAGTCTCTTCTCCTGCTTTTGCTCTTTGTATCTGTGGAATTGGACTCAAACTATAATGAATTAATCCTTGGTTATTTTTTTGGTAATAAATACCTTTGTGATGTGCTGTGAGCAGACTGGAAAAGGTATAAGTTTTCCAGGCACAGTTTCTGCAGTGCCTTTATTTGCTACTAATTATGTTTTCTAAATCTGAAAAAGGGATAAAGGAATTTAAAGCAGAAAAAAAGCCAGCTCGTGTGAATTAAATGAAAACGTGATAAAATCACTAAAGAGGTGCATGAACTTTCGTGCAGGTACATTAATTTACTTTGTTTGCACATAACATATAAACATACTAATACATGTCTCTTAAAATACGTATATAAATCTACAGACTGCAAAAAAGTATATTTTATGTAGCAGCATATACCATTCAAAGCAAATGTTTTAAAGGTAATAGGCATGTTTTGCATGCTGAGAGAATGTGCACAAACCCAATCTGCAAAGTGGATGAATCCATTATGTAAATCTAAAGTTGTCAAAGTGATCTATTATAACTATTTCTACTGTCAGCTGTTCCACATAGCAAAAATTCAGCAACATACTCATCTTGCTAGGGGAGAGTATTTAGATATTATACCAACTACTTATTAATCTTACTGATTTCCACAGCACCTATTACAATGACAATTTTTGTTATGGGGATTAATGCTGAAAACAGAAGATGACACTCAAAAGCTAGCAAAAGTAGTGTCATGTTTGTGACTTGAATATGAATTGAAGGCTGTGAAGGAACAATATGGCTTGGAGCATTGCTGCTGGAGGCCGGCCTTTCATCAGAGGCTCATGTTTAGAAACTAGAACTGTTGGGAGGGAACAAAATGTCCCTAGTGATGGCTGTTTGTAACTTTTATGAAAGATGTGCTCTCCATTCAGTTCCTAGTATGCTACATACAAAACAAACAAACAAAAAAAAGGATCTAAATGGCTCTAATTTGAACATCACTGGTGTTTTCTGAAAAGAGTTTGAGGGCTACTCTTTTCTGCATCCAGAACTAGTCATTGAGTATTTCTTCTCTTTTATTCTCACAGAAGATACTTCTCCAGGCTTGCAGGTGAGGCGGTATTGTAACAGATTTTTCTGTCACTGCTTTTGCTATCTTTTTCTTGGTATGCTAGATATGAATTTGCACTGTGAGAAATTTAGTAGTTCAATGCAAATGCTAATCAAACATTTTAACAATGTTCTGCTTGTGAAAGTTACTTTAATTATTCTTGTTGTGTCTACTTTAGTTTTAAAAGACAAAGTGAAATATGTTGCTGCATCCTGACAGTTGTGCTTCTTCCTAACCAGTAGGAAACCTCAAAGCTTTGAGCCAGGTCCTACAAAACTTTTCCGTTTCCTGTGTGTTAGGGTTTCATAAAAGAGAAAAGTGCATTAGACAGCATTGTGAAGTAAATGTACGTGAGCTTGAAAGGATTAACCAGCTATATAGCCATTAAATACTAGCAAGCTTGTGCTTTCTTTGCTTCCTTTTTTTATTACAATTTTAGTGATTGCCCCTTGCAAATGTCTTCATTTGCATACAATTCCAGAATAAATAGATTTGGGGGTTGGCACCTTCCAAAAATAGATAGAGCACTACAGTTCACCATAGTTAATTTGATGTTGGCTGGACAGCAGTTCAATTCTGTAGGGGCTAAAGAATGAGGCTTACACATTTGTTCACTGTAGGGAGAGAGAAAAGTGCCAAGGAGTGCCCAAGGGCTCAGTGTGCACCCAAGTCTGGACTCCAAGTCAACAGAATGGTTTAATCAGTGAATGCCCTGAAATCCTTCTCTTCTTGTTTGCCATTGGGGTTGGGGCTTAGGGGCTGTTTTGTGGTTTGTTTTGCTTAATTTTACTACAAAATTTGCTTTAGGCCTGCAGAATCTTTTGGTCATTGTTAAAAAAATAGAGAGGTTTCCACCAAAAAAACCCATATTTTGCCAAGAACTGCCTTTTTTTTCAAAGTAGTACTTAATTAGAGAAGATAGTCAGTAACTAAACATTCTATCAGATCTGTAGATGGTGAATGAAACATCACTGAGCACATCCATGTTGCTTGACAGTATCACTTGCTTGTACAGGAAGTATATTACAAAGGATATCTTAACATTTTTTAACCTTTAAATTACCTACCTTCCCTTTGTAGCTTTTCTTATTTTTTCTTTGGATTATTGTTCAATGTGGAGTTCATCTCTCTCCTTTGCTTTCTGCGAATACTAACTCAAAACATGTTATGTTTGTAGTTCTTTTTCTTGAATCATGGGAGCAAAAATCCTAAACAGTAGAGTTTGTGTTTGTTAAACAGGAATCTAAATAATCCCCTTGCTTTGACTTGCTCTGTTTTAATGTTTTGCAGAAGGAAGATTTCAGATGATCATCACGCAGCCTACAAAACAATTACATATTATTTTTGTGAATGTCTGATACTTTGTGACTACACAGTGCCTCTTGTAAATTAACTCTGTTCAGGGGTGGAACAAGCTGGGCAAGCTGCATGGAGGTCTGAGTTTCAATGGGCTCCGTTACTGCCAGGTGTTTCAAAGCAGCACTGTTGGCATTTTAGAGGAGCTCTGATGCCTCCAAAATTAATAATTGTGAATTTTTCTCTGCAGTCTGGTGTGCATCTTGGCACAAGTAGAAGGAGAGACCAAGCAGAAGGCTTGCCAGCTGTGAGCCAGAGGAGACCGAAATGTATCCATGTGTGCAGCCACAGCGTGCCACCAAACAAGTGTGTTGCCATCCTTGGTGAGTGATATTTCTTGTTGTCCTTGGGCAGAACTGTCCAGGAATGAGTGCTGTTGTAGTAGCATTTTCTGCAGAACATATGGAAATTGCTCTGTATTTGAGTTGATGGTTTATTTGGTCGTGTGTTTTTGCCTTTTTTTTTTTTTTTTAGTTTCTAATAAGTTCAGTTAGGCACAAATATATGCCCTGCACTTTAGGTGTTGAAAGGTTCTTCTTCAAAGGTTCAGATGAGAGCCCCTGCATGAATGCTAATGCACACATTTTAATGTGTGAGGAATTCCCTGCCTTTTAGTGAATTCGTCTGGACTTTCTTGGGTATCTTTGTGAGCCCTCTTTTATTGCCTTACTAAGAAGTAAAGCTTACAGTTACTGGTTAATTACAGTTTCTTCCTGAAAAGCATTATCCATCATGGTATTACTGCTGATTACTGCTGAAAGGGAAGGCAGTATCCTTCTTACTTGGAAATATTTCTTTGGCATCATTTAAATCATTGCTATTCATAAGACTGCATTTTCAGGGTGTCACACTGTCCTCTTTTTACTTTCCATGAAAAGTATTTGATCGTTTTGAGATTGTTCAGCATTTTGTGGAAAAAAATTATCTGGAGTCAAAAATACATAATTTCATGAAATGATGTCGTAAATATTTTGCTGATTAATTTTAATCAATGGAAAATTAAGTCCTTCAAAACCAGAAAGTTATCTGGTGTGTACAGGAGTCTAGGAATCACTAAGGCAGAGCAATGTTCCACTTTGTGTCATACACCTTTCCAGGGGCTCTCTGGGGATCTCCAGCCCTCCACCAGCTGATATTTAGGGACACACCTACATTTGGAGCCAGGGCTTTGCTGTTACTCTGTTCATACAAAGAGTGTGATTTTAGTGAACTTGTTGCTCTGTTTTATTCCGCAGCAGTTTTTTCTGTACCGTGTGTTTGCATTACAGATTCAGATCTGTCATTTTTTGCAGTATTTTTTATTATGTGATTATGGTTCTGTTGTGTTGTCAGTGACTAACAGATGGCTTAGTTCTTTAATATAACAGTTATTTGATGTATGTATCTATCTAAACAAAGTACCTGATGGATATCTGGTACTGGAAAAACAAATTGTTACCAGTCTTATTGAAGGTAATAGAAATATTTTAAAGTAAAATTTATCACGTGAGTATTGAATTTTTATACAATACAGTGACAGGTTAAAATAAAAGAGCTAAAATAGTGAAACATTCAGGTGATTTTTCTTCAGATCTGTGCAGAGGCTCTTCTAAACACTAGTAAATGTTCCTGATATATTTCTGAACAAGTAAAAGCATGAGCACTATAATCAGTTGAAATATTTCTAGCTCTCATCCAGAGCATGTCAATGCAAGAGTAGTGTAGAACCCAAGAAGTATGAGCTGTGCTAAGGTATTTTCATTGAAAAGAGTCAAGTTCCACTAGTTTCTATTTCAGAACTACAGACAGCTGTAGTCACAGTACTTTGGGATAAGACAGTTCCTTTATGAAACTCTCTCTTGAGATTTGTAACCGTACTGGAAATTGTCTTTAAAAGTCTGGTTTTGATAAAGAGGTGTCTTCTAAGCTTCATCCACCTGACAGCTTCTCATAATAGAAGTTCTTTTATCCTTCCTGATGATTGAAGAATGATGTCCTTAGACAAGAAGAAACTACACACACACAGTTCAAATAGATTCACTTAATTTTTTTGTGTGTGGACTAACAGAAGGAAGCATCTGGTCCTCCTGGCAGTCTGTATGTTATAGACTCTTCAGTCTACACAAATATAACCGAAAATGTGAGGCATAACTTTAATTCATGGGTCACACTGTAATCCATTTGTTAGACCAGTGTTTCCATGTTGGCAGTTTACTACTTGTTCCCAGTTTCTCCAGAAGATATTTTGCTCATTAGAGTTGACAAGAAAGGGAACACTTTTTCTAGTGTTTTCATGGCCAGTTATCTTATGATAACTGATTTTGATTGAAGCAGAAACTGCTGTCCATGTCTGTCTTCATTGTACTCTTGGAATTATGACTAAAAACTAGATATTTTATGTAATTGTTTCTGCCTAGTATCTTGTTCATGGAAATAACATTATTGTGTCCTGAGAATTGAACCATAAAGGGCAGTCTATGATACTATTTTTAAGTTAGATTTTCTTTTTATTTCTAACATTTCAATATGCTTTTCTCTTCCCCTCTAAGAAATTAAATGAAAGTAACACAACTAGATGCTCCATAGGATCTCTGAAAACAATAACATTATCCTGTTTTCTTTTGAGTCTGTATTACATAACTCTCTTTTTACTTTGCAATAACCATTTGGCCTTCCTAATTTCTTGCATTTCCTTCTACTTCTCCTTGTCTATCATTAACAGGTACGGAATTTTAAGAAGACTGACTTAGATCACAATTTTTGAAGTATTGTTGGGAGTTACTTATCTGTTTTTACATTCTGTTCTGTGGAAATCTTCATGTGGAAAGATAGTCTGATAATACAGTGTTGTCTGTAATATCCTTTTATTTCAGATCATAGTCAGTCATTTCTCTGTCCTCCCATCCCTACAGAGCCTTTCTGCTCAATAGAAACTTCTAAAACCAGAATAATTTTGTCCAAAAGGTTTAATCTTGGTTTTGTACCAATATTGTGAAACATTGATCCTTCTATCTTATCTAATGATTCATTTGCTAAGACAAATGACCCACTTCCTACATGGGCCTGGAAATAATTTAACTCTTCTTATTAATAAGTTGAATGTAATTAATAGACATAATTGCGTAGCATGAAGTAATGAACTATTGGATTATATAAAACTTTAAAGAAACTGTACATTATAGATAGCATCATAGAATCACAGAATATCTTGAGTTAAGAGGGAACCATTAGGATCAAGTACAACTCTCTGTTCCTCACAGAACTACCTAAAACTAAACCATATGAGTAAGAGCATTACCCAGACACTCCCTGAATTCTGACAGGCTTGGGGCCATGGTCTCTTCCCTGGGAGGCCCTTCCAGTGACCAGATTCTCTCTCAGTGAAGGTACATCCACTGATGCACCTTCATCACCTTTCCTTGTGTGCTCTGCTGGTCACCAGAGAGGGGAAATCAGAACTTCCCCCACTGCTGCCCTCCTTAGGGCAGATACAGACCTGAACTAAGCCATTCCTCAGTCTCTTCTTCAGGCTGAACAGGCCAAATTACCTCAGCTCTTCTTATAAGTTTTTCAGTTTAGAAATTTTACTGCTCATGATGTTATTGCTTCTACTAGAAATATCTAGTTTTTAGTATTTCCTCTTTTTTTTTAATATGAGAAATGCAAAACTTGAAGCCCTTTGAAAAAGAAAGAGTTGATACTCTTTTGTTTTGTTTTTGGGGTATTTTTGTTTGTTTGTTTGTTTGTTTTTGGTTTTTTTTTTTTTTGGTTGTTGTTGGTTGGTTGGTTGGTAGGTTTGGTTTGGTTTGTGGTTTGCTTACTTTATTTCACAAGGAATCAAAATCCAAAGTTCTCAACTTCATGTGAGGGCGTTGTCCTTCCCCAGGCTTCTAGATCTTTTGTATTCTTACTGATCCATGTCCCATCCTTTAGACTCATAAAATTGCTCTCACCACCTGGTTATTTCTTTCCCTCTCAATGACTTTTTAAGCATTTTATGCAAGCTGGAAAAGTAACAGCAGGAAACAAGAGAAAACCACCTCAGAATAATGGTTGTGGGCGCACTCCTGGGAGATGCAAGATACAGGTTCAAATCCTTCCAATTAATTGTGTGGCTCCCAAAGCACAGATAAGTAACTGCATAAAAAGCTAAAAGAATAAAGCTAAAATGTTTCCAATAATAGAGGAATGTGAAAGCAATTTGTGGTTTAAATAGTGATAACTTTAACCTGAATCTATGAACAGATGACTTAATTCTTGGTGTCTGATATAGTTGTCCCTTTTGGTGATTTTATTGGTTTTTTTTCAAACTAGTTTTTTTATTCAATTCCACAAACTTTTAAAAAATCTGCCCAAGCAACATCAAAACATCTTGAATAGTCTTTATCACAGATAATAGTCTTTATCACAGGTCAGCCTGAATGCTCCCTTAGTTCCCCTTAGTTAGGTCCTGTACACTGCAGAGTCTGTGGGTACCCAAGGGTTAGCAATTCAGTTCAATTTCCTGTGACATATCTCCTTCCAAACTCTTTAATCACAAGTTTGACAAGACAGTCATTTATAGGTTCCTGAGCTTGGAGAGGGGGGAGATCAGTGGATCAGTGACCTTCTTTGGACCATTCCCTTGAAGTAAGCACTCACACAGTGGAAAGGGCTTTGAATGTCAAAACACAGGGTTTAGCAGGATTGCACATTGTAGACACCCTGCATCATAACTGTGAACTCTTTTTGGTACTGGAAAAGCTTAGAGTAAACTAAAATTCAAACAAGAGGTTTGTGAACAAAACTGCCCCATGCCCTTTTTTTTTTGTCCTGATGGAGCAGTCTTTCTTTCAGACTGACTCCCAGTGCAGTAGTGTTCAGCTTTTAAGTTGCAAAAATGCTGTACAGCCCTTTCTGTATCCCAAGGGTGATCTACCTGTGACACACGATCCCCCTGGCTGTCTGTTATTTCAGCAAAACCCTCTGTGTCTACCTCAGATCCCCTTCAGGCTTTCTTATTCTTGGCTTGCCCTCACCTATCCCACTGGAAAAATATTCCCCAGAACCCAAGCAGCCACCATCTGCTCTCTGTTGCAGGAACCTTTTCCCTCTTGCAGAAGGCTGCACTGGACTGTGTGGGCAGGAAGCATTCCTCATAGCCGTGGTCTGCCCCCAGTCCCACAGCCTTCCCTGCGAGGGAAGACAATCTTGCTCACAACAGCTCACAAGAAGTGGAAGTGATCTGTAATCAACTGAAATGGATACTGCCCATCACAGAGTTTTAAGTCAGCAAGCAGAACAGTGTTCATTTACCTCTTTTTGTCATCCAAAAACGTTGTGGCAAACTTGCTGTTTTTCTGAGGTGCAGTGTGAGGATGGACTTCAGATACTTCTGGAGATTCACTGGATTTACACAAGGATAAACCAGAGTTCAAACTGGACTAAAGGAAAGTAAATATAGAATCATGTAATCACAGAATCCCTAAGGTTGGAAAAAACCCTTGAGTCCAGTCCTCATACTGTCAAGTCCACCACTACTAAACTGTGTGCATAAGTGCCATATCTACACCTCTTTTAAATACCTCCAGTGATGGTGACTCAGGCACTCTCCTGGGCATCCTGTTCCAATTCTTGACAATCTTTTTGATGATGTAATATTTTCTGGTATACAGTAGGAACCTCCTCTGGCACAACTTGAGGCAATTTCTTGTTGTTCTATCATTTGGTCTCTTTTCCCAGAACAACACCCACCTGGCTACAGAATAGTTTTGAGTAGGTTATTTCAGGTATCTATTTCTCAGATTTCTAAGCATACTGCAATAAATTAACAGAAAAGCAAAATCCCGAAGACTGATCTGAACTAGTCAAGCACAACTGACAGCTGCAATAAAAACCCCCTATCCCCTAAATAAGCTTTATCCTTGTTACTAGAGCTTAAAAACCCTAGATGAGAAGCCCAAGTGCACTAAAACCATTGTACAGCCACACAGTAGGAGACAGCTCCTACCTCAGCAAGCCTGCAGTCAAAAGAGATGAAGTAGAGTTGCACTATCACTCTCTGATAGAAAAGCTGGATTGAACTGACAGACTCCCTAGCTCGAGGTCGGACAAGGACTAATGCAAAACTGGAAACCCAACCAAAATCTTCTGATCCCAGCCTAGTGCCTGAGCCAGAAGACAATCCTTCTAACCATAACACGACCATTTGTTTTCACATGCAGTGCTCTTTCATGCCAGTGCTTCTCCAGCACCTTTTTGCATGGCATTCCATCTCTGCCAC
This sequence comes from Peucedramus taeniatus, assembly GCA_013400575.1. Classification (NCBI taxonomy): domain Eukaryota; kingdom Metazoa; phylum Chordata; class Aves; order Passeriformes; family Fringillidae; genus Peucedramus; species Peucedramus taeniatus. The sequence continues at coordinate 49,429 of WBNO01001770.1, read as the reverse complement.
AGAGCTTCCCTCCTTTAGGTGATTTTCTGGCAACACAACAGCTATGAAAGTAATCCATATGCATCTACACTCTTTGGACACAATTTTCAAAAAGGAAAGCTTTTGATAGCTAGAACCTGCACCAAGTAGTCCTGCACATTTTTTTCCTTTTTTTTTAATCCTATAATCTCCTATTCCATTCTTTTTCTTTGTTTTCTACAGTCTTGCAATATAAAATCTGTGCAAAGATGAAATGTTTAGAGCAAATTTAAAAAAAATTTAGACATTCACAAAAATAGTATGCAATTGCTAAGTAGACTACGTGATGATCATCTGAAATCTTCCTTCTACAAAACATTAAGACAGAACAAGACAAAGCAAGGATATTTTTTAGATATGAAATTTATTTGCTTCTCATTCTGACATAATTTTAGAAGTTGCACATGTTTAGGCAGTGAGTACAGAGTTTACCTATATGGACAACTATGAAATTGTATTTGTCATCACTTTTTCTTATGAGGAGGGAACAGATGCTTGTTCAAAACAATCCTAGATCAAAACTTGCAGAAAAAAAAGAAAAAAGAGGATCATTGCTTAAAAAATTTTAGGTGAGTCTGAAGTAATGAATTTAAGTGATTAACTACATGCCTAACAAATATTTGTCTTCCTGTCATGTAAAAGTTGTAACAGGTTTTTGCCTAGGAAGGAAAACCTAAAAAATGGGTATCAGGAATCTTGACAGGGACAAGCTTAATTAAATAAAATGAAAAAGGATATTCTTCAGTAGTTTCTAGGCTTCTTATTTGTTGTGGGGATGTAAAACTACTCTTTTGCTTTTCCTGTAGTTAATTTAGGAAAAAAGGGGAGATGTTTTCAGAGATGCTTAAAAACAGCTGTTCCAGCAGAGATCTGTGGTTCCTGGGGAAAGCTGTTAATCCAGTAATAACATTAGAAAGAGCTACAGAAAACAGAGGAAATGTTGGTCATGCTGCTGTCCTCCTCGTGTCTGGCCTGCTAGTGACACTGTTACACCAGGGACAAGGCCTTTCACAGAAACCTGGATGGCAGCAGGCAAAGGAGGGGCTGCACTCACTGATGCCTGACAGGTGATGGAAGGATTGACACATGTAGGATACATGTTGAAAACATGTCCAAAACTTTGTTTCTCCAAAAATGTCAGGTTTGAAAACTGGCCCTAGAAAAGTAACCAAGAGAGTGGATAGAAATGTGCTCCACAGCTGAGATTGTGGGGAAATCCCAGCAGCATATTGACCACACTAACATCCGACCAGGATCTGGATAGATTACCCTTCACAGCAACAAATGTCTGTGTCACAAATGTGTCACAACACATGCAGATATTTATTTGTGGATATAATAGTAATTTTTTTTTTTTTCTGGTTACAAACAGAAAAAAATCCCAACATGTGTTGATAAATTGGATCTTTGTGTTAATCCTCCAGTAGAGAGCCCAGAATTTGGTAAAGGATACCATTGCCTTTATTGGGACTTTTTTCTAAAATTCTGTTGATCTGCCTGTTGCCCAGTGTCCCACTCACCAATGCAGAGCCACTGGAAGACTTTTACCTTTTGTTATTGATTAGATTTCAGGTGTCCAATCCATAGCATATATGAGCAATCAGTTTTGCTGAAGAGCACTCTTTCAAGATAAACATGATGGCCAATAGTTACCTATCTACAAACTATGCAACTCCTTTTATACACACTAAATTCTGAATAATAATCACATTTCAGAAACATGAAATCCAGCCATGAAACATTCTTAGATAAAAACAAGGACAAAACCTATTGCATAAATCGATCTCTGTAAATTAGTCACCTCCCTGTTATAGTACTGTCCCAAGTGGCTGTGATGGGGCTACTCAGTTTATTTTTGCCAAATCCCATGTGCTGCCTGAAGTGAACAGTGACAGGCCAGACAGCATAAAAGTCAGATCAGTTGCCGAGGAAAATAAACAGTAGTCATGGATCTCAGCCAAAACTGTAAAAGACAATGCAAGTGGGATTTTGGTGAAGTATGGAGAAAATTAGCCAATCAGCCATTCTAACACCTCAGGCTGTTATCGATTATCTTGTCAAAAAGAATATAGAGTAAATACTTTCTACTCTGTCTTTCTCCACTTCTAATATGAAAGCTTAGTGCATTCTTATTTCATAATTTTCAAAGAGAAGAAAGGCTAAAATCTGGTATTTTTAAGCTAGTAATTGCACCAAAACCTGGTTTTATCTCTTTTTTCTACCTCCTTACCTAGGTCCTGTCTGTAAATACATTGACCCAAATAAAATGTGATATGGTCTCAAAGCATATGGTCAACAATACCAAAAATAGAATAAGACTAAGGACTGGTTAATACTGTTTTCCATGCACGTGATAGAGCTTAGTGAGCCATATAACTGATTAGTAGAGGCATGATGTTTGCTTTGTTAGGTACAAAATAGAAGTATTCTGCACAAAACTTCACTAGCCTCTCAGCAGTAAATTCAAATGCAGAGCTTGAAATTGCTGCACCCTCTTCCTCTTCCAAAACCTGAGTGCTCTGATGCCTCAGTGTCAAATGCCTTGCACCAGAGTGGGAACTCTGCAGAAAGCCAGCAGCTGAAGATGGACCTTGTGCCAGCCAGAAGGCCAAGAGCAAAGTTACCTAATGTCAGCCCACACACCAAGCAGCTCTCTGAGGGTTTAACAGTGAGAAATTGTGGGGAAAAAGGTAGGAGGTAGGGAAGAAGTCTTATATTTCTCAAGATGTCACTACATCTCTTGGGGTTCTAGGAAGCACCTCTGCCTGCTTAGGCCTACATGCAAGCTGCTGCACTGCCAGCATGTATTGCCTGCATGGAGATGACTGGTGGTCAGCTCTGCTTTTTAAGATGTAGATAGGGAAGGAAGAGTGCTGGTCATGGCACCATATTTTGTATAAAAGTACAGTTGCTTGCCAGACAGATGTTGCTGCCAAATATCCAGACGTGAATCATGGGTACATCAGTCTGTTCCATCAGGTGTTTGCTGGTTAATTTAATCTGAACTAATTTCAAGTTAGCTGGTAACTTGCCAACATAAACCTAAAAATAATTAAATTAGGTTTTTTTCTTTTTGTTTTTTTTGTGCCACGTTAGGGCTTCATTAAGAGAGACAGCAATAGACAGCAGGTATTTTTTGACAGAGGAGATGTTTTCCTCTACTGCTAAAGAGTTGACCTTTATATTTCTGTGCTGTTCAGTATATATCAGCCTACAATTTCCAAACCCCTCTGTTACCACTTTTTTTATTAATAGTGTTTCTATTCCTCTAGTATCTCTGTACTCCCAAGCAGCAGCTGGTTTAGAATCACCCTCTTTTCAACCTTTGGTAGGAAGAGGTTGGTTAGATGCCTCTAAACTGATTTGCTGCTCTTCAGAAGTGTCTGCTGGAGAGCTGTTCTGAGTAAATCAGTAGCAGCCTTAGGCCAAGTGCTAAATCTCTGTTCTCCTGGATCTAAACATACTCAAGTCAAAATTTTGCCCTCTTTTTCATTTACTATTGTTTACTGAACATTTTTTTAATATATTCCCTCCCCCATGTCTTTCTTTCTGGTGCTTTGTTTGCATGTTTCTGTTGTGGTTGGTTGCTGTAGATCTGATCTGTAAGTAGTAATTGAGGTTTTGGAATTAAAATCAGTGGCTGAGGGGTGCCATTCTTGGCATTAGAATTCAAGATCTCACTGTTTTTATTATGTCTTACTTTAGCAAACAGCTTCTAGTTTAGGTTGTCCACTTTTGACAAGATGGGATAGCAGCTGGAGGAATTATTTATTTTATTGTGATGTTCAAAAGGAAAAAAAAAAAGGCTTTGTTCAGCCAATTTCTGGATCCTAAGAGGGCATTCGTAATGTCCATCTTTATTTTAGAGAGTCTAAGAGATCTTCAAATTTTACACCTTGTCTAGAAGTGATGCTTTGTGATTACAGATTACTACAGCCTTTCTGCTCAATGTCTTCCCTCTCATTTGCTAAAGGATTTCTCTGCCTCCCAAAACTAGTCTGAAATCATGCGAGAAAAAGTAGGTGCCTGTGCAAACAATTTCTGGGAAAGCAATGGGCAATTCATGGGAGGAAGGTTACATGTAGTCTTCAGGGGTGGGACTAGATATCTTGTAATAATCAAAATCCAGAGAGATTATTCACTAGTGTATGAAGCCAACGGGATATCTTTGGGATATGAGGGTTTACAGTGTAAGTTCTCTGAGACAGGCCTATTTCTTCCTCTATCTTCTGTGACGTCTGCTTTTTTTCAACAGTGCATATGTAGAAACGCATTTGTATAATTTGCAACATTTCTTTTTCAAGCACTTGCTAGCAAATAGTCTGTAATGTGCCTCATGCTGGTTTGTCTTTTAAAAATAAAATAAATGTTTTCAACAGATTTGATCCCATTCACTTAAATGTTTTGAACAAAATGTTACTGGGATATTTAGGACACAGATTTACTGTCTGTTCATGCTATCTGTAATGACCCAGTAGACCAGAACATCTTCAGAAGAGCTGTCACAATCTATCAAGTCAATGATCTGTGAAATATAAATTCTCTGTGGAAGTTGTTATGGGCCATTAAGTAAATAATAATACCTATTTTATAAACTCTATAATAACTTTATATTTATTATAGAAGATCAAATTTATATGATAAAATAAAAATCAGCCTGAGTCTCCAACTAAGTCTTAAACTTCTCTAATATTGAAAAAAACCTTTCATTACATTTTGTCACACACATTCTCTTTATGACCATCTAGTGTAAAATTGGGATAAAATGCCAAAGTACCCAAACACTATAATTTTCCTAACATTCTCAGTCTAGATTTTAGAGCAGGGTCTTTGTCTAAGATGGCTTAAATAACTTAAAATATTCTTCAACAGAGCTGAACAAGGAACTTCCTGAAATGTGCACGAAATTGCAAAATACAGCAATTAACAAAACTAATTGCTCTGAATTCTCCGAGTTCCCTGTAAGACATTAATTTTGAGAGCTCCATTCCAGGAGCTATATCGGAGCGTTTTGAAATATTTAATGTGTTTTTCCCCCTGAGGTACAGGGCAGGACTCTGATCCCCATGTTTTATGAAGGAGAATCTGAATCACAGAAGTTAGAATCTATCTCTCCTAATAATAATCATGTGGAAGTTAGGCACTGAGCCAAACATATTCTCTTTATAGGCTCTGAAGGAGACCAACATCCCCATTTGCAGGATTCAGCCTAATAGGGGTGTCTGAAGCATATGTTTATGCTTCTGCTCAGAGCTGTGATTGGGTTGACAAAGCCTCTTGCCTCCAGCCTGTTCCTCCTGGCTGCCTTGCCTTGAATTTCTTTCTACTCGTGGCTGAACTTCCTTGGCAAATCCAGTTGCTTCGCTCCATAAGGGCTCCAGTGTATGACCCAACATTACCAAGGTTGAAATCCAGAGACCCTTAGTTTCCAGGTAAGGTCTTTAAACAAACATTGCATTATGTGGAGGCCTTTAGATGTTTGGGGCTGTTCTACCTCTGTCTTCTGGTAGGTTTGGGTGATAAATGCCACTCAGTATTTATCAAAGGTAGCACAAGTCCTACAGCAAACAAATGAGGTGGCCATATCCACTGCATGATCTACTTACAGTATTTAAACTTCATATTTTCAGTAGTGGCCTGTTTTCTTTGGAACATTTTTCCCTTGAAGACTTCATGGAGCCCAAGTTTAAACCAAGTGTCAGAACCCTGTATAGGGGGGGAGGTTCAGGCGAGCAGTCATCAGAGGACTGAATGAAGTTTGAAAAAGTCATAGGAAAAGGTAAGGGAAAAATAACCAAGTGATCAGTAACAAACAGAAAACTAGAATCAGCTGGTATTTGCAATGCAAGGTGACTGCAGGTGAGTTAGTGGATTTAGTAACACTACTGGGAAGGCTTAAATTTCTTTGGTACCAGAAGACTGAAAAATATTACCCATCTTTACAGCAGTGTAGGGGGCCTCTAAGCTTTGATTATTTTCGCAGGCTAATTTGTGAAAACAAAGTTTTGTCAGAACAAGGATAAACTGAAGAACAGATGAAGGATTTTGCAGGACTGAAAGACTGGGCAATAAAATTGCACATTAAATTCAATATAAAATGTGAAGGGACATACTGGGAAAAGGCGTTGTGTGCTCATGTAGGAAATGATGGACTCCGAGATGACCATTAACATTCAGGACTGAAACCTGGGATTGTGATACCTGTAGAAATGTAGGTATTTTTCATGATGTGTAAATATTTTGTTAGACAGTTACTTCTTTTTGTAGCTTTTTTGTGATATATCAGATGACACTGCCAGTTTGAAAAATAAATCATCACATCTTTCCATCCACAGTGGATAATTACCAGCATGCAAGTTGAATTCTGTTTAGAACATGACTGATTACAACTAAAATTGCATAGCATGACTCATCAGTTGGTAATTAGATCTCTCCTCTTACCGTACCTAAGTCATGTCACCATAATCTATAATGATAAAGGAAAGAATGACTGATTTCATGCTTTTGGCAAGCAGAAGCCACAGCTTTCTAATACAGTCACAATAAGGAAATTGATAGGTTTCTATTGTATTGACTTGCATCTTTTTACACCTTTCATTCAGAGCATTTTTGCTGTCCCTTAATTGATTTTTTCCTAATTTCCCCTTCAACTTCCTCTATTACATTCAGAATTCTCATCAGCAAGCAAAGACAAATGAGAATAAAGAAGGGAGTTATGGCTTCAGTGTGGACAGACTTATATGAAAAAATGCCAGAAAATAAATAAACTGCCAGAAACCACACATTATTAAAAGTACTGCACTAAGAGGAACTACTACTGTAAGCGCTGTGTTGAAATAAGGCTGGTAAATGTTAGGGGATCATGTGCTGTCTCAACAGAGTCTGCATCTAGAGTTAGACTAGCCAAAACTACAGATGAATTTAAATTTGGGGTTTGTATGAATCTGGGTTCATTTCCAAGAATTAGGATGGGTACCGTGGCTGTAATCCTCTAAACATTTTGCATATTTAACTTAGTGCGTTCTTTTTATCTCATTAGCACAATTAAGCATTGCAAGTAATTAAAAGATGAATGTTGATTTGTGAGCAAGTTTTTCATGTCATCCAATCTGTATTAGAAGCAGTGGAATAGCCAAATTATATTAGTACGTTGAAGTACTTAGGCAACACAAGCAATGAGAATTAAATAGATGAATACTTAACAACATCATCAGCTTTATAGCCTCTGCATGATGTAATCAAGATGCAAATATTTTACACTGCTGTAAGCAGGAAGAAAGATGACCAAGGAGATCCCTTTTGATCCTACTTTCCTGTGCTCACTAAGAAACAAATTTAATCTAGTAGAATCAGTGTTAATCCTGATCCACATATTGTGTGCTGTGGGTCTGCTTAAAGTAGCAGCTGTAAACACATATGTGACTGCCTGGGAGAAAGGAGCCTTTGTGTTTGACTATACAGGTATCTGATCCAGTGGAAGACTGGAAGGAATATTAAGATTCCTTTGCATTTGACTTATAGCTCAAATGCAGAGTCAGGATTTTTGAAGGATTAAAAGCTTATTTTCATAACTAACCTTCAGCTCTAATCCCAATGCAAACTTAAAAGATGTATCTACACATTAATAATACTTTAATCATTCCCAAATGCAAATCGAGATGCATAATTTTTCCATAAATCAACACTGTTATACACTTTATGAAGCTGTATGTTCAATGCTATCCTCTGGAAAAACTAATTAAAATTGTCAGTTCAGAAAGCTAACAAATGATAGTATTTCCCATGTAACACTTAATATAAAATATTTAGAAACTAAAACTAGTTCAACAAATACATGGAGAAAATCCACAGGTCAGAGTAAAGGTTATCCTGTAATGATGAAAAATGCATTCCTTTTATGTAAATGTGAATTATATATGAATAATGGATGTTTGTTATGCAGGCAATGTAAAATTTATTATGGCTTTTAATATTCACTGCTTGGGCTTTAAGTGCTTTGCTTTGTAAATGATGAAATAGGTAAGTCCATCTGTGTCATTTAACATCCTGAGTATTTTGTGTTAGAACCAAGCTGTAGTTGTTTGCAAAGTTTAGAACTGTTTAAGGAAAGGACCCTTGCAGTTTGGATATGGTGAAAAATTAAATCTACTGATTTGTTTGAGATGCTTTGAAACTTTTATTAAAACCTCCCTAAAGATCTTGACCGTTGAAATAACTGAGAGATAACATGTACTTCACTAGCATTAATGAATTCCTTTGTGTATCTAACACCTACAGAGAGGTGTGAAGAACAGTTTGTATGTTTTCTGGGATTCTTCCTGCTGGTTTAGTGCTTCAGGGCTGCTTCAAGCAGCATCCTCTCTTCTGAAAGCTAGGCAAGGGCAAAACATATTCTTCCTCCTGGGATGGTAGTGTGTGTCATATTGGGTATTATTTTAGGGTGTGTACTGTAGGAAATTGAGACCTTCTCAAGAAGGCAATTGTTTAAAGGTTTACTGATTTAAGATTTAACACTAGTCCAAATCAGTCTTGTGAACTCTGAATGAGGGGAAAAGCATATTCTCTGCTTTCTTCCTAGTAAGGCAATGCTCTAGGGATAGTTCTTTCTTTGTAACAGCCTTCAAACAGGAATGAATGAATGAATGAATGAATGAATGAATGAATGAATGAATGAATGCTTGTAGCTGCTTTAATGGGAAAGTCACTGGCTCCCTGTGAACTTCCAGAGAACTGGTACAGCAAGCCCTGACAGCTGGGTGTGGAGTGCCTCAGCTCATGCAATAACTAATCCCTTTTTCCCTTTTTAAAATTTGGAATGGGAAAGTGATCACTTCCTTGTAAACTAACATTTTCACAGCCTAGGTGAATAATGGTTGTAAAGCAATGAAGCACCTTTCTCTAAACAATTCATGTTCACCAGCTTTTGTCTGGCTGAACAAAACTGCATTTTTTGCTTCTGGTCTCGTATTCACACTGCCAGATGATACTAAAAAGGAAAAAGAGGAAATGAATCACTCTCTCTAATAATTTTCGTTGTTAGTGCAGCCACTGCATATCTGCTTCATCTATATTAATGTTCCCATGGGGCAACTGGTGATCTCCAAGCTATTTCAGACTGATCTTCCCTTCAGCCTAGTGTTGCCAATCTGGATTCCACAAAACTGCTTTGTCCAGAGGTCCATATAGTTATGCTGCAAATAAAATCAATAGCTTAAAATTTTCTACCACATTTTCCTCCCATGCAAGCTCTGATAAGAAATCTGACTTAAGCACCTGACCCTGGTAGAGTCATGTTAAACTTCCCCTGGATTTAAGTGCTGTGAATTCTAAGGTGAGTCATTTTTCATGCTCAGGCATGGATAGCAGGACACCAGCATCAGGACACCATCAATAAGACACTGGACAGTGCCTCTGTTTTTGGAAAGGTTAGCTATTGCTACGTAATAAATACCATGTTTGATGACTATCTCATATTATTTAGATTTCCAGTTAAAGTGGTGATAAAACTTGCATTTATAAATTAAGGCCAAACAGCTGTCCCTTTGCAGCGTGTCTTAATTTTCTTGCCATTATTTTGTTCTTGTTATAAGTGTGGAAATATATGTTGATACTAGGTGCAAAATTAAAACAATAACAAGATCCTCTTCATCCCCTGAGCACTGAAGCAATGAAAGTTGCATTAAGAAGAATTGAATGGTCTAGGCTGTAGGCATTAACCTCCAGAATGCATTTCTCATAGCCACATGTAGCAACAACCAGAAAGCTGGAAATGGAATTCAAAATCAGTATGTGAGACTAATCCTGCTCCCCAGAGCAAACTGGAAAGTCTCAGGCATTTAAGCTGAAGTCTGCCTCAGAGCAAAACAAAAATCTACCTGAAAAATCCAATCCATCCTAGTCCATAAATTGTTGCTCAACCCTTGCATGATGAAGATATAAATTCAGTGCTTATTATGAGTTATTAATTGAGTTTTAAATCCTTGACATCAGAGGCTCTCAGCCTAAAATGTAGTACTGGTTTTGGTTTTTCCCTTTCCTAACACAGTGCAGTCATTAGGGAACGAACATTTCTCAGTTTACTCTTTCTTCAGCTTTACATTTCACTGGGGTCTGGAAGTCTCAGCAAAGACTGATGCCAGAAAACAAGCCATATGTAGTGACTAGCGTTGCATCGTTGTGTGATTCCAGCTGTGGTTAACTGGTGTGTTCTTGTGTGGTTCCCACTTTAATGAGGTTGTGTGCACTAACTACAAAGATAAAAAGATGGCATCCCCATTTCACAGGCATGGATTTCACACAGGTCAAAGAGCTGCCTCTGAAACCAGAGCTCTTAAGTCTGGTTGCTTCAAGATGATCCTCCCTACCCAAGTTTTTAGCCTCCTGTTACTGCCCGCAATTTCTCTGATGTCTTAGTTGCCTGCAGTTCCCTGCCTAACAAGGTCAGGCTCCTTTGGAAGCACATCAGGCAAAGGATGTTCAAATCACTGCATGATCAGGTCTGCCTTCACATTCCAGCTGAGGCAATTCTGAAACCATTGATATGAACACTTCAGTGTGGTTATGTCTATAGGAAGAGGCTGATCTGCAGTATTCAGTAACCTTCTTGACATTTTCTGACACTTGCTACTAAAGCATATTAGGCTAAATGTGCACATGTTTCATTTTTGAAACCCCTTCTCAAATGTTCCCTCAATAACACTTTCCAACAATTGTACTCTTGTGTGCTGTTAATAGCTGTAAATCTTTTAACAGTAGAACTGTCTGCTTTGGTGGTAGCCAGGATGTTTGATCAAAGTTTTCTATTGGTGCTAGCTAAAGCCACAGACCTCCATTAGGCTAGGCACTAGCCTCCATTCTTTTGCTCTTTATCTCCATAGACGACGTGCTGCCTTAACCAGTGCACTGGACAAGATAAGTTGTGTTGAAACTCTTAAAGTGGAGCTGAGCAACTTTTCCCATTCTGCTGTGGCTGTCCTTGGAGCAGCAGACGAGACTGAGAATTCTGTACTATTGCTATCATCTCCTCTTGTAACCTGCTCTGTACATCTCAGGATTCCCCTGCCTGGGATGTTCCCGAGAGTCCCTTTTCATAGCCAGAGGATTAAAGAAAGAGTCAGAGCTGCTTGGCTTTTGCGCTCAAGGTTGCTTATTATTTCTTATCTATAACATGTTCTCCCTGACCAGCCAAGATGCATTCAGCAGGTCAGTCCAAGGCACACTGCTCGCCCCCGGGGCTGTGTTGTCTTTTTATACTATAAGCTATGTAGACATTATTTACAGTTATTCCCCTATCACCTATGTTAGACAGTCAGTTTCTACTCTAAACCAATCCCAAAGTGCCACCATCACCAAGAAGATGGAGGCCACGAAGAAGAAGGAGGAAGGACAGTACACGCCCAGATTCCTTCATCTTGACCCCCCTGTACCCTTATCATAAAAATCTTAACATTCTATTTTTCCACTCAGTGATAAGCTAATCATTCTACTTTACTTTCCCTGGTCTGTAACTCTTCACATACAGTTGGTAATTTTTTCCATGGCTCAAGATTGAAGGCAAAAGGGGCTTGGGCTTCACGCCAAGCTCCCTGAGCCCCCTGTCCGGGTCTCAGCCCATCCAAAGCCACAAGAGAGATGTCCTGGTTTCCCACATGTACAGGCAGTGGCCCAGCTGCATTTGCAGACCTACTGCAGGACTGAATGGATCTTCTCTGGTGTCTTCTTAAACCACAGCGGCTCACAGTCCCAAGTCATGCCTTCTTAGACAAAACATGCTAAGAAGAAGGATTGAGCCAGCTGTATTTTCCAACTGTTTGCAAATGTTCCCTGCTCTTTTAGGGAACTATTAAATGCCTCTACCCCTTTCCGTCCCTCCCCATCCCTCCCCCCACCACCTCCCCATATTTCCATTTGCTTTAGAAAAAAAAAGCTTGACTTATTTGCAGTCAGCCACAGTGCACTAATGTGTGAAAGTGACAAATAATGCCTGGTGTGTTCTTTACAATGTGCATTCTTCTTTGAAAAGGTGAATGCAAGGTAGTTTGAATATTGTATGAGATCAAGCACCAAATTTTGAAAAATAGACGTTTTTTCCTCTCTAGAATTCAAAGGGGAGAGAGTTCAGAAAGCAAGTCTCATGTAAGGATGGGAGAAGGAGTGAATGGGAAAACGGCTTGAATTTAATTTAATCACAGAATGAAGTACTTGAAGTAATCATCTTATGCTTTTTTTCCCCTACACCTGGCGGATTTCTCTTCTCAATGACAGTATAAAGCTGCGGCTGCAAAAGCTGGAACAAGCAGCAGAGAGCAGTACTGAGCTACTTGTCTCTGATGGAAGTGTTTTCCATCAGGGCAAGTGGTCTGCAGGAGAAACAGAGGCACAAAATGCGATGCTAATGTCCCCTCTTCAGTTTATAAGCTGCTGTGACTGTCTTCCTTTCTGATACCTGTGCATTACCCATGAGACAGAGAGCTGAGGCAATGGAACCATTTGTCATGATCCCCTCATGCACCTGCGATGTAACCAGGCTTTGTTTTCCTTCAGACTGTGCCTTGGTAAAAGCTTTCAGATAAGAGCAGAGAGGTGAATAATAAATATCTTAAAGGGAATGGAATAGAGAGACCAAGATGGGGGAGTGACAAGAAGGTGTATTTTAATTGAAAGGTTAAATTGTCTCTTACAAAGCTATATTTTTTTGTCCATTTTAATGGCAAGTAATCAACAAACAGTCATTAAACTGATTAGGCTGCTTTCTTTAAGATCAAGACAGTTTTCAAGTGGAAGTGCTGAACAGTGTATTTTTTTTTTAACAGGAGTTTTATTTTTTGTTAATGAAATAAAAATCCCCAGGGAAAGAGGCCATATAGAATGAATTATATAGTTCGGATTTCATAGGAATCATTTAGTGCTAACACATGCTTTGTGTTTCAGGTGGAATAAGAGATCTCATGTGATTTAGTTCCAGTGGAGTTTGAGACCACTTCTGCTTTCCTGGTGTGAGAAGAGGGCTGTTCGTCAGAAGCACAACCAATTTGGTTGTATTTATTTCTTACCTCCCCTCAGTATTTTGCCTCCTTGCATTTCCTGTGTGCTGTATAGCACCTGCAGGCATAGAAAGAGGAAAATAAGATGCCTGTATTTTGCTTGTCTACGTTGCATTTGCTCCACAAATGAACTCTTTCCCATTAAAAATTATTTTTCATAATTCCTGTAATGTATACTCCTAAATGGGCAGGCTATTTTCCAGTGCCAAAGTACATCTCAGGTTCAAATAAATAGTGAGCCTGAGTTTATATTGATTGTATGTGCAGGTTAAACACTCTTAGAGAAAAATCTTTCAGAACCCCAATATTGTGTTAATGTTTTTACCTGTAGTGAAAGAGAATAGAACTTATGAACTTGTGCCTTTTGAACTCCAACCTCATCTCTATCTTCTATCAGATAGTCAGAATTTTTTCTTCGTTTTTTTTGTCCTTTTCCCCCAACACAAAGAAGTCAAGATACCAGGTGTGAATTTATCTGTCAGCTGTTTCTACATCAGTTTAACTGGATGTTATATTCTTTTCACTCCTATCTATGTATTAGAGGGGTAAAGGTGATATGTTTGTAAGAGGTTTTATGTGATTTTAAATAGATTTAAAAGATTTCTAAGACCTATGTTTTTAATAGATCCCATTGAAAGTGAATATATATAAAAGTTTCTTCCGTGTTGTGTTACAAATTTTATAAGCTACCATTTTACAAGTTATCAGTTTAATAACTGAACTTACACACATTGGGAGTCTTTAAGCCCAGGCAAGGGTGAAAGGCTAGCTACAGTAATCACCTCAGCTAAGGCCTTTGGACGTGTTTGGCATGTCTGTGTCTCTGCTTTTATTATGTACTAAAAGAATAGCTCAGCCTCCCTGCTTGTAGAGGGAAATAGAGGGTGAAGTGAAAGTTCTCCTCTCTGCAAGCTGCCCAGGGAACTGATTCGTAGAGGCTTGATGTCTCCCATTCAGCTACACAAATAGCATCCAAATTGCTCAGGTCTGCTTCTCTACTATTCCATTAATACCACTCCAGAAGCAGACCTAGTCTGCAGCAGATGAGAAAGCCTTTTTTTTTTTTTTTTTTTTTCTTAGGTTAATGGTATTTTCCTCTCCGTCAGCCTGGTCGTCCGGTCTGGTTGTTTGGTGACATCCTGGCTCTACAATGTTTGAGGGCTTAATCAGGTAGCATGTCCTCACCTTCCTTTCTACTCCTGCGCTCTTTTTATACTCTGTATTGCTAATCACTCACTAAGTCTGACAACCAGGATCACCAGCATGAAACAAAATGTGAGAATTTCTTTTTCATTCAACTAACACTCAAATTTCAGAAGAAGTTATATGAATTTAGCTCTGGTTTGAATTTAAATTAATATCTTGTCCTGTGTTATTTAATTTCAGAATGGTTGATGTGAATTTGCCTGGGATCCACAAACCAGAGCAACAGTCTCCTGCTCACTAAATAAACCCCTGACATTTATGAATTTATTACATTTATTACGTTCATAAGGTGGAATTTTCTAAATTTAGGGAAAAGAGCTACAAAAGCGGCTTGTACTGCTGCATCTGTTTATGTTTATAAAAGTCAGTGAGGCTTTACTAGACACGTGTATATCATCTCTCCTGTGCTTGTGTAGCAATAAGCTGCTGTCATAGTTTAACACAGCAGAGAGCTAATGACCATACAGCCTTGGTGGAATGGGGGAGAGAATCTGGGGGAAAAAAAGTAAAATTTTTGTTTTGAGATAAAGACAGTTTAATAGGACTGAAAAAGAAGAGATTATAATGATGATGATAATAATAATAGAATTACAATATAGAAAACAAGTGATGCACAATGCAATTACTTCCTCCCTGCCAACTGATGCCCAGCCAGTTCCCCAGCAGTGCCCCCCTCAGCCAACTTTCCTCAATGTTTGTATACTGAGTAAAAAAATCCCATGGTGTGGGATATCCCTTTGGCCAGTTGTGACCAGCTGTCCCCTCTGTGTCCTTTCCCAGCTTCTTGTTCCCCTCAACCCACTGGCTGGTGGGGCCATGGGAGAAGCAGAAAAGGTTTTGATTTACTGTAAGCACTACATAGCATCAGCTAAAAGCATCAGTGTGTTATTATTCTCATTCTAAATCCAAAACATACTATTACAGGTTACAGCAGCTGCTAGGAAGAAAATTAACAGTATCCCAGATAAAATTAGGACAGGGCAGCAACAGTTTTTGGCATTTTGAAAACTGCTGGCCTAAAAAGCAAAAACAATTGAGCTTTTCAGAAAACAAAAAAAATCTGGAGTTTGTTCTGTAGTTCAAATGCTCTGAGCATCACCACTGATTTCCAAAGCAGTTTCATGAAACAATTTTGTGAAATGCAACAGAACTTCCTTAAGCAAAATTAAACAGGAATAAAAGGCAAGCTTCCAATAATAAAAGCTAAGCTTCTAAGGAAGATTAACCTCTACTTCAAGAAGAGACTAGGAACTTGAAAGCATGCCAATTATAGGTATAGAAGTGTATGAAAAAGCAGATGTTGTATGGTGAGTAAGACTGAGCTTGGAAGCTCAGTTCCATGTGGATATGGAAAGAATTGATTGGAAAGAAAAAAATAACATTATTGAACTGATACTGGAACACTTCGAGTTGATTTTGTTGTGTGTGTTTTATACAAGGGCTAGGATGTGTTTAAACATTAGCAATGATTTGTCTCTCTTTATGATTAGCTTTCTCTGAGTATCCAGCAGTTTGTCTAAGAGTGCGGAATTGTCTCTGCCACACCATAAAAATTGTAGTCATCTGCCCAGGAACAATGTATTCTAAGACTTTCCTACTGGTGCTTTGTTTGGGTTTGGCTCTTTGTGTATTCTGGTATGAGTTATAAGCCGCAAAAGATAAAAGTTTCAAAGTTCTTTCAGCTGTCATTTTGCTTGTAATGCTGCCAAAGGCCAGCACTCTTACTACCTCAGGATCCTGTCTCCATAATTTTCCAACCAATGATAAGCAGGACTGATAATGCTTCCCTAGTAAACTCTGTCTTGCATTTTGTGTTTTGATCTCTTTCTTCACTGCAATTATATTTCTGGTAAAAAAACCCAGAAATGTCATTCTTGAATGCTCACTGCAAGCAACCAGCAGCAATTTTCAAGTTATTTGAGCAATGGTCCCAGTAACAAGGGCAACAGCAAAATCCTGTCTCAACTTCACATCTCTCCCCTTTTTGGTAATAGTAGTCCAAGAGAATCTCAGACCTTGAAATACTCAACCTTCAGTCTCTCCCTCTTTGTGGCTAATTATAGCATCTTGCATGAATGATGTTGAAATGTTTCTGTCATCACAAATGAGGTAAAACATTTTAAGGATGTTGTGCAGGGCATGGTCCAAGAAGCAGTCACTAGCATTGTTGATATTCGTGCAAGGTAAAAGATTTTTGCACTAGCTGGTGGAAGTTAATTTCAAATACCATGAGTAGAATAGAGAAGGGATAATTCTTAAACCTTAGTTTGGTATCTTCAGTGTCTCTTCAAAGTCACAGAGCATGGAGGATGGGCAAGAAGGATATTGAAGAGGAAAAATGGGGTGTGATAGATGGATAAATCATTTTTTATAAATTTGGCCATCTGCTCCTCACCTTCCTGTGCGAGACTGCGAGTAACTGGAATTATGACTCAGCTGCCTGGAGAATGGAAAGTGAAGGTTTAAGAATGAAGGGGATCTCTAAGCAAGGACTGGCTTTTTTCAAGGATCTCTAAGTTTTTTCTTCATAGCTTTTTTTCATTCAGTTATTTTGATGGTACCCTGTGTCTGTGTGTATATACATATACATGTAATATATGACAATACAGACAATAGTCTGTGCGCATGTCCATTAAAGAATTGATATCCATACCCATCCAAATGAAATTTCACAGTTTTATTCACAGTTTTTTGTGCCACTGTTACCAAACAAAGGCTCAAATGCTTACTTGTTGCTAGCCTGAACATGTAGCCATAAAATACCTCCAAGTCATATTTCCCAGGAGCAGCAATATGTCATTTGAATGTAATAGTTACAGTGCTGGGAAATAACACAGGTCCTAGTGTCTCCAAGACCTGAAAGCTTTACCTGCAAACAGAATGACAATTTGGTAGCTAATCCTTCATAATTATTTGTGGGAAAATTTCAGCAGTTATCAATGCCTTAAATGTCTTAAACTGTTCTGTGGGTGAGTTCCCTGAGGTGACTCATTTTCCTTAATCTTGGTTTTCTATATAAAGGCTTTTTCCATGTTGTGGCAACAGCAAGTCACAGTATGTTACATCTGGTTGTGACTTGGTCATCCAGGATTCACATTACCTGCATATTGTTTATGTTGTAGGTAGCAAATGCAGAATATATTTGGTTTGTAGGGGGGAGAATTAGTGTTTGCTCAAAACCTACTCTTTCTTTTAGAATTGCTAATGCAGGGAAGCTGAAAAAAGTTTCATATTTTACTCAGAGACTTTTATCTCTAAGAGATTCTGTGCTTTACAAGAAGTCTATTGGATTATTTTCACAGTTCTCATTCCTGTTGTTATGTTCCTGATGTGTTCTGTTACTGATACCTTGGACTGGCTACCTAGAACAGAGACTAGACAGAGTTTGAGAATAAAGTAGATACTTATTAAAGGCCTTTACTAGACACACCTTGGGCAGCACAAAAGCCTCGCAGAGGCTACATCCAAGATAGATGACAGTCACAAGTTTTTCAAACAGATATAAGTTTGGTCTAATTGCATATCAGAAGTTAATTTTCCAGTTACATTACTTCAGGTAATGAAGTCACATTCCCCCAGTTTGCTCCTCCCCAATTTACCTTTGTTTATACTTTTCGGGCCCGAGGCTGTGATGATGACCTTGGTTCTCAGGCCTGGAAGGACTGTTTTGTCTGACCAAACTGCAAAGAGAGCTTACTAACACACTATATGAAGTTCAGAGCTATTCACTAATGCAGTACAGGATCTGAAAAATATAAAAGCTAAAACTTAAGGCATCAATACTCCCTGTCAAATGTCTTCTCCTCCATCTTCAGGTTATTCCAGAGCAGCTAATATTTATTTTCTTAAGTGACTATATATGAATCCTTTCAAAGAGCATCAATCTTCCCCAGCCTGTTGAAGGGGCCACGAGCGAACAATATGTGATTTTTCTCCTTCTAGCCTCCCTTCTGTAGCCCACATATGGAGTATGTCCATTCTGCAGTGTGCAGCTGATGTAGTGTTGGCATCATTCCTGTTTAAGATTGTTATTGATGCTCTGGATGTGAGGATCGAGTGGATCCTCGGTCAGCTCACAGACAATGCCAAGTTGGGTGGGAGTATTGGCTTGCTGGAGGGCAGGAAGGCTCTGCAGAAGGGATCTGGACAGGCTGGATCACTGGGGCACAGCCAGTGTGAGGTTCAACAAGGTCAAGAGCCTGGTCCTGCACTTGGGTCACATCCAGAGAAATCTGGCAGAAAAGGACCTTGAGGTGCTGGTCAGCAGTGGGTCAAGATGGGCCAGTGTGTGCCCAGGTGACCAAGAAGGCCAATGGCATAATTGTGCATGCAGGTAAGTTCCTTATCTGGAGCTTTGTGCTTCTTGTTCTGAGTGGGTTTCATTACACATCTCTGAGGATTGTACTGACACTTTTCACCTTTATAATCTTTCCTTTCTAAACTCTGAAGTTAAATTCTGATTGGGAACATCATACCACTGGAGTTCAGGTAATGAGACCTGTTTCCTTTTCCCATACAGATTTTGTTACAGAAAGAAGTCAGGTCTCAGACAGAATTTAGACCTATACTCTAAGTACTGCCATTGTAACAGAAGAAATAGAAGAAATTATTAACCAGGGAAAAGATCAGTACTGGCTGAAATTTATGGTGCTACATGTCCTTGTGTAGTCAGAACATCAGAATAGTGCATTATCTTTGTTTTACAGCTTGCTTTTTCAAACGAGCAACAGAATTATAATGCTGAGATACAAAAAAAAAAAAATAGTTGCTAGTGGCCTTTCATTTATATGCCACCTCTGCTTAAAAAATTTTAGTTAGGAACATTTCTTGTTTAGGAAAAGTTGGCCATGTTTTCTGCTAGACATTGTCTGAGGAGTAACTCCAATGTATTCAGTGCAGTTAGTGAAGAAATTCTGTCTTTCAGTTTTGTACAAAGACCAGCATCCAAAATCACTTTTTATGGTAGTCACTGTGCATATCCTGTCTTTCAAAGCAAAATTTATACTTCTAACTAGTTCAGGCACTCAGAAATTTTGCCCTTCTCTTCATGAAGAGAAAAAAAATCTTATCATAATTGTATGATGGCCATTTCCAAATATCTGTTGGAGAATTACCTCATCATGTTAACAATGCTAGAATTGTCAGAACTATTGCAGTTTTACCAAACTAGAATTACTGAAAAACAGTTTAAATATTTTACAGTTGTGCCTCATTACACAGTAATTACATACTTAATAATACAGGACTTGCAAGGAAAGTTAATTAATTTGGGTTTTATATTTGTTTTTTCCTTTTCAAAAATCTCTCTGAATGCTTCATAACTTGCATATGTTTATTTAATGCTATTGCTAACAGCCTTAAATCAGAAGGTTTTAACTTGGGAAAGATTAGAGTATTACACACTTCATCTAAATGACCTTTAAGCAGCTCTGAGTGTGTTTCATTTTTCTTGGGACCCTTCATGTTTATGTTTAACAGTGATATGGACATTCAGAACAACAGCCACTGATGCCTTGAGAGGCTACCTAGAACAGAGGGTAGATAGTACTAAAGGAATAAAGTAGGTATTTATTAAAAAAGCCTTCAAAGGATACATCTTGGGCAGTACAAGAGCCTGGCCGAGGCTACAACCAAGGATGGACAATGGGTCACACATTTTCACATTTTTCTAAGTTTTGGCCTATTTACATATTGGGATTAATTGTCCAATTACAGCTTCAGATTATGAAGTCCTATCCTCCCAGTTTGCTCTCCTTAATTTACTGTTGCTTACCCTTTTTGGGCCTGAAGCTGCAACAGTTCTTGGGCTGGAAAAAGATTGTTTTGTCTGACTAAACTGTGAAGAGAATTTGCTAACACTTTATATGAAGTTCAGTTACATACTAATGCAGTACAAAATCTGAAAAATATGAAAGCTAAAACTGAAGGCATCACTATCACCAAAAACGAAGGAAAAGAGAAGCCAAAATGATCACTTCTAGCAATTATTGTCCAGCATTGCCAGCTGTTACACCAAGAGAAACCAACATTCAGGGTGCTGTTACCCTGCTGCTTGAACATCTATGGTTCTGTGCTCAGTAAAATATTTTTGATAGATTTTCTTTTTCCTACTCATAAGCCAGAAATTATTTGATTTTTAGTTTAAGATAATTTATTATTAAGCAAGTCTTTTAAATTTTCTTCATCAATTATAAATTGAAATACTTTATTTTCCTGGAATGGACCCCGAAGCTCTCTTGGTGCCCCTCTCAGAATCCAGTTAAATTCAGATCAACTTTCTCACCATATATTGTGGTGTCACCTGGGTCTGCACATCAGCCTTTCTAACTAGCATATGCCTAAAAATGTGAGTTTTCCTTTCCCACTCAAACACAATACGGAATTTCTAGTATTTGTAACCTCGGTATTCATCACACTCATGATGAAAGTTTGATTATTTTGTGGGATTCTGTGTGCCTTAGCAGGCTTGTGATTCTTTCTTAAAATATTATCTACAGTACTGTCAAGAAGCATTAAGACTATTATTTTTGGGTGTCCTATGTCCTGGCCCAGCTGACCCAACCTGCTGTGGTTGCTGTTTGTTTGCCTGGGACAAGTCAGCTCTGTCCTTTTTTGTCTGTCATTGGAATTTGGAAAAAAATGCCTTTTTGTTAACTGTAGGGCTGTGATGAAAATCTCACAAACTCCCACAGGCTTTCTCTTTTACTTCCACTTGTGTTCCTGACCATTGCTTTTTATAGACTTGCTGAGAATGCTGTGGCCATTTCTGGGACCCCAAATCCAACTGGGATTTTTTTCCAAGTTATTTTCTGTTTCATGTCTTTAGGGACTCTGATGTGAACATCTAGTACAATCCATTTTGGGGAAAGGAGTATCAGCAGAGGCCAAACTCCACTTTATTATTGCTCTGCAATCGTGTGACCCAAATATAAGGTAGAGTTTGCCTTCTGCAGGCTTTTTGCAAAACTTTAATACAGATTGAAACTCTTTTCTGTCAATACTTCAGATGGGCAATAGTGGCTAGCTGTGGTGACATGTCTAAATCCTTCTTCTCTGTAAATTAATGCCCATTTAACCATGTGCTGTGATCAGATGTGGGAGATAAGTTGTAGCAATAACAGTGTAAGGGAATTTCAGATGCACAATTATTTCTTTATCTGTAGCATCTACCACTTTGCAGAGAGGGACAGCATTACTCCAGGGAAGCTCTTGATCATATTTGGGTAGCTGATTGAACATTTTTATTCTTTTAGTCTGTTGCTTAGTTTTGCCCATTTTTTTCTTGTGAGGATGGAGGAGTGGGGAGAAATAGGGGTGGGTGGGTGTTGGTTGTTTTCTTGTCAATCAACAGTAACAGCAAATCTATACACTGAGTTTTTAAAATTTTGTTTGTTTGGGTTTTTTTAGTTCAGTTTATTTTATTATTTTTTTCCTGGTGGTACTGTCTGAGTTTGAAAAGACAGGTGTCTGCTAAGGAAGGCAGGAGCCTCCCCTGAACTGGAAACTGCAAACCCCCTCCCTCCGAATTGTTATAAATTTGAAATTAAGGGGGGCTCTCAGGCAAAGATATGGGAGCAGGAATAATAGTTCTTTATTAGGGAAGAAAATTTAAAAAATAAAATAAACAATGCAGTAATACAAAACAACACTGACAGAGTCAGGATACAACTTGACGCCCTGTTGGTCTGGGTGTTGGTCAGGGAATTGTGGATGCAGTCTTCCTGGAGTAGCAGGTGTGGTTCTGTTGGAGCAGTGATCCTGTAGAAGGGTGTAGTCTTCCTCTGAAGATCCAGTGGAAAAGGCAGCTGTNCCCCGGAGGGAGGATTGGTTGTGGAAGAAATAAAGAAAACTGCCCAATTAACAGAAGATAACTGCCACACCTCTAACAGATGGCAAATAGAATACACATTGCCTTGCAATCTAGGACAGGTACCCATGTTGATAACCTTTTGCTTAAGACAAAATCCTTGTAAAATAATTTCATACCTTTCTAAACTTAGCATGTTTTCTTCAGTACACACTGTGAAAAAAGTTAGCTGACTCTCAAAATAATCAAACCTAGTAAGTAAAAAGTACTAATGTTGATAAAGTCTGAGATTGAAATGGTCAAATGATTGAAATTTTAATTACTTTTCCCATTATTTGTGACTTTTAATATAAATGAATTCTCCTAGTAACCTGGAAAGCTGGACACTTATGGGAAAAAGGGCCTAAAAATTCTCTTGTAGTTTGAATAGTCTTCCTGGCAATACTTAACTTCCCTGCTGAGATGGAAGACGACTCTGTTTGGCCAAGTATTGATTATACTAACTTCTGGTTTTGTCTAGGGTAGTGGGAAGGTGCTTTAATGTTCTTCTGCTTTGTTCACCTACTGATTCATGGAGGTAAGATCACCTCTGTCTTTTATATGGTCATTCCTTCCTTCCTACCTTTTAAAAACACTTTTTTCTTTTGTTTCACGAATTACATGGGAAACCTATCTTGACCTGAAATTAACAGAGGCCTCATTGGTTATTCATCTTCTATTTATCATTTACCTTGCTTCTTTGAAGGTTTATTGCTATTGCAGTTTTATGGTGGGGTGTTTTTTTCTGTTCTTCTATCCTGAATGTGTAGTATTGCTTTGGCTCCTGCTTTTTGTCACTGATCACCCTTTGTAGACTTACAGAAATTTCAGTTCAGTTTAATTACCACTATTACAAACCTGATTTCATTTGGCTGTGCCAAAACATGATTCTGGGGCTTCCAGCACTGGGGTTTTATTTTATATCTATCCCAACAGCGGCTGAGTTTCTTACAAAGAACTCCGTTAAAACCCGTAAAATTGTAAGACAGGTTTCTATACTTACAGTATTTTTCATTTAGAAACTGTCTCTCACCTCTCCTTTTATATGGAATGCAGTTCAAATTTTCATAATACAGTTTCAATACAGCTTCTTCAGAAAGTTAACTGAAAACTACTAAAAAAATCAAGAGCTTCAGAGTCAATTATTGTCAGAAATAACACCACTCCTTTTTCTTTTCTGTTTTTACCCACTGCTTGAAGACAAAGAGAGAAGCGACATTTAAGTCTTTGTCACTTGCCTACCATGCTTCTGGAGAGTTTCGGTTCTTCTGTTAAGCTTTTAACTGCTCTTTTTGTGGAGTTTCCTGTAGTTACTTGAGCTGAGCAGCGTTTTTGTTCAGAAATTAGTTGCAGTGAAAAGAAATACAATAAGGATTCTTCTCCTGTGCTGGTCTGCTTTCTGACTGGCCTTAACATTGCTTAACAGCCAGTGTTTTCCTCTTAAAAGAACATACTTCAAGTTACTTAAGCCAGGATCTAAATTTGTTATAAAATCCACCAAAGCTTTAATGAACTATCTCAAGGTGAATAATAGCAAGGCTCAATCTAAACTACGATATCTTATGGAATATTCCTTAGCCATGCCATGTTTCTCTTCTTTTGTTAGGCTTAAACCACCCCCAAATATGGGCACTAATCCATCCTTCCTTCTTTCTTTGGAAGAGCAATTTTTTCTTTTTGTAAGTTTAAAAAAAAGTTGGGATCTTTTTTCTGAGGAAACTTCACTTCAGAGTGCTGCTGTGATATTATTTCTGGAGGGACTGTATATGTGGACAGAAAATAAACTTTTTCATTCAGTCCTCCACCTTGTTTTGTCCCTACAGATTCGTAGAAGTAGTCTGAAAGTAGCAACCAGCAAAATCTTATCACTTAACACAGCCCAAAATAGTACAGGCAAAATGTATAATTAAATAAAAAATATTGTGAATTTTACCTAGCTTTTCAGAGACTGTAAAGTGAAAGATGGGAGAGGTGTCATTTTTCTTCAGAGAACCTATCGTAACTTGAATAATAAAATTCAGATGTAGGAAAATGGCTATTATATATGAATAATTGCCATGAGTGTTTCTATTTTGCATATTTGATGCCGTATCAAAGTATATTGCAATGTAAGCCACAGAATCAAACAGAAAAATAATATTTTTAATTAGAAAAGAGTTTTTATTCCACTTGTGATAATGCCTATCAAAAATATATTTTTTAAAAATCTGCACTTTATTCATTTAGAAAAGCTCAATTAATCATCAAAAGCCAAATGAGTTCTGCTCAAACTAATGAAACATAACACAGTTTACTCCCTTTATCCATTCATTTTTTAGAGGTCAATTTTGTAACTGTGCTGCTGTAAGGCTATTTCAGTACTGAGGGTTTTTTGGAGGGATTTATTTTTTTTAAATGCCTTCCAGTCCCAGCATTTAGAATGAAGCTGCAGGAGGATTAGTCCATCTTGCAATTAGTTCATGTGCAGCCACCAGACAGCCTGGTAATAACAGCTTCCGACAAGAACGGATGGTTATTGAAATAGAATTCTATCTCCTGTAGAAATAGTGGGGAATCGATAAATTATTATTCTATAAATTATTAAATCTATAGACATAAGATGACCATAAGTTCAGTTCCTTCTCATCAATTAATTAAATGAGGACATACACCCATTGTTACCATCTGTCTATTAATTTAATAATT
Source organism: Peucedramus taeniatus (assembly GCA_013400575.1). Taxonomy (NCBI): domain Eukaryota; kingdom Metazoa; phylum Chordata; class Aves; order Passeriformes; family Fringillidae; genus Peucedramus; species Peucedramus taeniatus. The sequence continues at coordinate 24,631 of WBNO01001770.1, read as the reverse complement.
TATTGAATAATGGATGCTGCTAATACAAGGTTGAACATGACAATATCCATCTTCAGCGCTAGTCCAACATTAATGAGCTTGACACTACATTAGTCTCCTCCAACTTTTTGGCAAATGTCTTTATTTAATATGGTCCAGCAGAATGTGTTGTCCGGATTTGTAACCTGGCAGGTCCTTTATTTCTGACAAATTTCTCTTCCACCAAAAATTTGGCTTCACAAAAGGCACCAGATTTTTGAGCAGTGAGGGAGCGTGAAGCTCTAAAATGATGCCATGAAAATAAAGAAGGGGAAAGGAACAAGACTGATGGGTTTAAATAGGTCAGATGAGTAACCCCTTGTAAAATTGAAGCCCTAATGGGAAGAATTGACTAGCTTTTGCAAGACTCACTTAGTAGATCAGGTACTCTTAAGCTTGATAGTAAATTTCAGATTTTTTATTAACTCTTCATAAAGATTCAAAGATTTCGCGTAAGCCGTCATAATACCATCATCTCCTGTCCTAGAGAGGAGACTAGAAATTCTCTCAATTTTTTTTCAAACTGTTGCAGTTGAACACAGTTCAACAGTAAGACAGTTACTGCTCAGTCTAACAGAAGGCATTGATGTTATTTTCAGTGCTCTGAAAACAACATTTTCTGGTGAAGCTGGCTTCAAGACAGGTGTGCTGATGTACTGATGTTCATCATTAAAAGCTAAACCAAATCAAACGAACACTTGCATATCCCTGTGACCTCCTCAATTGTGTTGTACAGAGCTTCTACTGGCTCTTGCAGGCTATATTGATTATATATTATCACATACATCAAATGGTCTTTGAAAATCACATTAACTAGATAAATGGCCTAAATACATTTAATTGACTTCATATGCTTCTCTTCAATAAAATGAAGGAGTGTCAGAAAACAACTTACATTTGAATTTGTTTCTCTTATCTGCGATGATTAATCAAAAATTGTTTTTACCACTAGATAATCACAGTTATATGGTCCTGGTGATATCAAATAGAAGATGATGTTCAGGAAAATTAACTGAGTTCTAATTGGCTTGAACCTAAATGAATAAAATGGATCGAAAGCATCAAGCATGAACTGTGTAATTAGTTCAGATATAACAGGCCATATTTTTAGATATTTGAATTTCCTTTGGTAAAAGGAGACTTGTAATGGCTGCAAAAGAAAAAGAAAGTGATTCTTATTAAGACTTTATACTGTTACTTGTGCAAGGTTTTTTACAATAATAAAAATGTTACATTTCTTTAGTTAGATGATCTTTGATTCCAGGTCTATGACCAATGAAATATTAAAGCATGCACATTTTATCCAACAAGGAAAAATTAAATATTTTATTATAAGAAAAAGCTTTCAGATTTTTGGCAAATTCTTTATTATTTTGATATGGATAAATTGAAAAAAAAACAAATAATCATCTTACTCCCTCCCAAAAATGCATTGAAACTGTTAGGAGATTTATGTTGAGCAATACCTTCAGACATTTTTTGACTCCTCTTGTACAGTGGTGCAATACGAAGTCTCAGATGGTTCCTGCAGATGTGACTAATGCCATATTCATAACTTTGACAGAGCAGCAGCAGTGGCAACATCAACATAAGACTGGCCTTGTTGGCTTTTTGTAAGGCAAACTCTTAATGAATACACTTGATAGAAGTTTTCCCTGTAATGGAATAAAATTTTGTACCCTAATTTGGACTGAAGTACAGCTGCTGGAAGCTATGAAAAAACTTGTAAGAATTTCTGTGGGAAGAAGCTCCTGATGTGCGGCAACAAATGAGGATGCCCCTCTTGCCTCAAAAACATCCTATCCCCACTACAAATTCAATCCAGACAACCAATATAACAAGCTTATAACATTGTATGGCACCAAAGAAATGGGTAAGACTGTTTTGTAACATCATCAACAGTAACTTCCATACAGACAGTATTTTTCTAGCTGTGGCAACAGATGGCTCCACTTACTAAAAGAATACAACCTTATTCATATTTACATTCTCTTAGTCTTTCCTTCAAGCCAAATTCACTTGCAACTCAGCCCACCAGGGAAATTAAAGCACAGCCTGAGACAGCAAGGCTGGGGATTACAAGAAAGGCATACCTGCATTCATAAGAGGTCCTTGCCAGTTCTACCCTGTGCAGAAAACTGCTGTAATACCTCTGCTGCTGGTTAGCCCTCAAAAAAGAGTATTGAAGTAGTAATGAAGTGACACATATGCTTTCTGCAGTTCTGCTTTCTGCTGGCGTTTCAAAGAAGGATGAGTTTTATCTCCCTAGCAAATTGTTCTAAATATGTAACAGAAGCTTTACCTCTAAATCAAAGATAAAATATTTCACTGAAAAGGGATTATCTTTACTACAGCATATGCATTTTAGAACTCTAGAATGTATAGGATGTGCCATCTGAAATATCCATTAATCACACACATATATATACACACAGACACATATTTTATTTATGTATTTATTTATTTATTTATATGTAAAATAAAAAGTTAGGGAGAAGAGGATGAAACAGGAATGCAGGAGTAACACCCAGCTATGTGTTACCCATAAGAGAATGAGCAGGTAGTAACACTGTGATTTATTGGAATAATGGCACAGAAATTGACTTTCCCTGTCATAAAGTCATGGGCAAGCTCTTTTTCTCTCATGTTAATTGTAAGTCACCATTTTGCTTTTATGCTTGAAGAGAAACACCTCAGAGTACCTCAGGCAGTAACCAGAGAAAGAATGGTTTTCATCCAAAGGTCAAGTCTTACTCTTACTGGAATTTCCATTTTTATGCCATCTGGATGCAGGTAATACAGCACAGTATTTAGATCCAGATCACTGTTAATAGCTGTGGTGACAGAAACTCCCCTAAGGGTGAGAGTCTTTAACAAGGAAATGTCAATGCCCCACTCAGAGAGAAATAATCTGTGAGCTCTAACAGTGATTTAAGGGACCACCATTGGGATGTCATGGTACAAGTGTGTGACGTATCATCAATACTGCAAACACAAGTAAAATCTGTCAGGGACAACTGGAAACCAGATAGAAAATACTTAGTTTCTCTAACTCCATTGACCAAAATGGTCTTGGTTAAAAGCCAGGAAATCTCACATAGTGCTCTGAAACAGAGCCCTTGGGTGCTGTTAGCCCAGTTGTTTTATTTGGTCTGGATCTTGGACCTTTATCTGCCCCCATTTCACCGATGGAGAAGATTGAGCAGGAAGTCTTGGTGTTCTAAAAATGCTGTCCAAATGGCCAGTGACATAGCTACAACACAGTGGATTTTGGATTGAACTTCGTCCTGTGCTTATTCTGTGTGATGGTATGGAAAATATTTGACGTGGCTTGGAATGTTGCTCTGCTGTCTTATGGCTTCTTAATGACATTACTGAGTGTCCTTGCCTTCTGAATTGAGGATGAAGTCATACAGAAAAACACCTCTTCAACCTGCTCCCATCAGAGACTGCGTGGGGTGCCCTGAGCCCTTCTGTCAGACTTTAGACTTTTCTCAGAATCATGCCCCAGTTCAGTTTCTTTTTTTTTTTTTTTCTTTCTTTCCTTTGGGGACTTTTAAAGACCATTAAATTCAGGAGAGTTCTGGGACACTTCTGGACACTGCAGGTATGAGACATATTTTTCATGGAAACAATTTTAATTTATCAGGAACTCAAATGGGCAGAAAGATGAGAAAGAGCCCACATAAAGACCACTGACTTTTATTTGGGAATAAGTTTTATTGATTAATCTTTCTCCTTGCACAGGTCATTTGCTTTTAGTAATGATAATTTTTTATATTTCTATGTATCCTTGTTATTGCTAATAAGCTACTGGGTTAGCTAGATCCTCCTGGATCAATCACAGCTGGTTCCATTCACAGTGGCTCCAAATGCCTAATTTTCTGGTAAATTATTTGTTCCTTCTCATGGACTGAGAACAATTTTTTGTCCTATATACCACTGTTACAACTTCTCTCAGAGGAACTTGACTCAAGGTCATCTGTCTGCCCATTTTACATTACTTATTAAACTCACATATAGCTAAATATTTTTTTTGGAAAAAAAAAAGGTTTGTGATAAGTTTTTTACCATATAGAGAAATGTATGGAATCCTAGAACATTAAAGCTGCAAATTGGTGTGTGTGCTATTCACTTTTACTGATGAAGTGGGATAGAAGCAAGTCTAATTTCGTGATGCCTTTGCTTTTCTTTTCTAGACCTGTGCATATTTAATAGTTATGAATGTAATTTCTTTTAAGAGATTCAGGAAAACACCTAGAAAATTGTTTCAGTTGTGAAACGTGAATTTTACTTCAGATGTCATCTGTGAAGTCTGTGAAGAAAACTTATATTAAAGGAATGTAGCCTGAACTTGAGGCAGTGGAACAGGATGCAGTCTGTGCCTGTAGCTGCCCTCCTGTATCTGATGCCACTGTTGTGTTCCTTACCAGAGAGTTCCCAGCAGGTGTGACTGACTGCTGAACTGTTATACTAGGATCTCTACAAATATCACTCATGATACAGTTCACACTGCCAGGAGTCCCTCTGGAAAAGGGAAGCTCTCAATAATAATTAATAACAACAACAACAAAGAAGTTAATTTGGGGCTGGTGTGTCTTGTGCCTTGCTCAGCATTGCAGGAGGGATGGAGGAGTCACGTTTCTTCCTGGAATCTGCACAGCCAGGTAGAATGAACAAATTCTGCTCAGTTGGAGGGAATCACAGAGGTGCTTACAAGCAAATATCCAGAGAGACTTAAAGGAGGAATAAACACATCCTTTTCCCTTGTATACCCCAGTCCAAACCAATTTGCTTTCATTTTTAATGCCCCAGACAGCTTCCCTGCTTCCAGCAGTCTTTTGCAGGGGGAACATGAGGGTTTCTGAGTGCTGGTGCCTCTGAGGGCTGCTTCTGGAGAAACAACAGTTTATGCTTTCCCCCTTATTCAATGCAATGTCTAAAGGCACAATCCAGTTGAGGAACAGCAAGAGTAATTAAAAAGAATAAAATAATGTGATGTTGCTACTAACCATCATCTAAAATGATAACAGCCTGTAATGTACTCTAATTATCTAATTAATTATACTAATAATAACTAATTATGCATATTTTAAGAGAATAGAAAAATGTGCTTTTAAAGTGCTACACTATCAATTGTCTGGTTGTATTTGTGATTTGACACTGAAAATGCTCACCAGAAAAAACACCTCTTGTCTGTAGCAAGCAGATTTCCTGAGGGGCATGCAGAAGTCAAAAGACATTACTTTCCTGCAGTGACTAGGCAAATCTTGAGATCACTTGAAATAGTATTGGGGAAAGACTGGCATTTTCCTTTCAGCCGTGAAGATGCTTATCCTATCCACCACTTTGCAAATTTGCTTAGAAATGTTTCCAAACAATGACTAAAATGTCTCTGGAACAATGTGAGTATATAAGACTACCACTGTGTCTGGAAACACCACAAATGTTTGTCTAAGTTGGAACAGACTTTTGATTTTTTAAAATACATATTTATTAATAGGAAAACTTTGTGGTAGGCACATTTTTTTTCATTACACAGGAGAGCTTCCTTCCTGCTTGAGTATGTGTGCTTACTGCTGAAGTGCATTATAAATTCTCTGCTTTTTCTGCATAGAATGAGTCTCTTCTTAGTTTGCAAAAGCCACAATTTCTGCTCATGGAGTTGCAACAGTCTTATGAGTGTAGTATAAAAACGATCTCATAATATCCCTCAGAGCCTTGAGTGGGGATGGTTTTCCTAAACCAGCCATCATTCCAGGGAGATTGTTTCTTCTCATGTGTGAGAGTCAGCTGGGAACTGTGTGTTTTAATCTCAGTGATGCCATTGCAATGCCATTGCATTGCAGCAACAGTTGTTTCATTAGATGTCTATTGTTTCTGTCATCCTGTTCCCAGGGTGGGGGCGAAAGTAATGCATGATAAGGAATGAATGTTGCCTGGAAAAAAGTATTATGATTGATTCTGATTTATATAAATTATATGTAAATTTAAGGCTGGAATTGACAGTTTTTGTGGATAGGATGTTGGAAACTTGTTCTGTACATAAACTTGAGACTTAAGTTTTTTTTAAACTACCTATTGTGTTTACTAAAAATCTGGGCTGAATTTATGTTGAGTAGGTGGTTTCCTATTTTCTGATTTCTAATTTCTCTGAAAAGTTAGGTGTTTATACAGTATTGAAAGTACTCTTAATAAAAAGAAAAAGATTCAAATGAGCCAGCCTCTCCCTTCCCTATTTTTTCTCACCTAATCAGTCAGCCAGTTGTAGTTGATTGCATTTTATCTATACTTGAACACAGTCTATTTAATCAAGATTAAAGTTGCTTTTGCAAGTTGTAAAAATCTGTCAGTGGTAAAATTAAGAGCAGTGTAATTTTTAGTTGGGCAATGTATTTACCAAAAGCTACAGAAAATGAATAAAACTGTTTATTAGACAGCAAAATATATTTGTGAAAGACAAGCTCTTTTCTTTCCCAAGGGTTTTCAGCTCAGAAAAGAACAAGGTATAGGTTAGACTGATAGGAAGTGGGAAAACCAGAGGAGCAAAGAAACGGGACAGAGAATTTTATGTATATAAATCAGTAAAGAAAAAGATGCTTTTTCAATATACAGTTGAAAAGGTAACTAGATGCTCAGTTGGACTATGACTATAGATAAAGTTCAAAAGGAAAAAGAATATCATGAGTCTGAATCCTATTTTATTAGTCATGGACCTTATTTTTTTCCCTGATGTTATAAAAAATTGCAAAAGAATCAAATCTGTATCCTCAGTAACAAAAAATAATTCTTCTAGAGCAGTTGTAATAATTCAGTATAGGACCCTGAGTAATAATTTCTGGATTTCCATCATCATCTAGATTCCTAGGGATGGGTAAACTGGATTAATTAGGAAACCAATCTCCCTTGGGAGAACTAGAGAATTTTCTCTCCAAGCTCTGAGTCAAGCAGGGTCAATGGCACCTGAACCCAGGGCAGGAAGTTCTGGTCTCCACTGCTCCCACATTTCTCTTGCTCACACATGATGGCTGGTATTGGAATTTTCCTTAGTAAACTGGGGAGCTGAAATACTGCAACAAATAATCTCCTTGTAATTTTTTACTTAGCTGAGTGTACCACAAGGTTAGAAGAAGATGGTATTTATTTTCCCATGGAAGATTTGGAAAAATTTTTGTCAGCAAGTCTTTACTCTCAACATGATAAACTTTTGAGCACTTTTGGAAAATATTCAGGAACACCTCTGTGCTGCAGTTTCTCCCCATATTGCTGGGCAAACCACACAGATAATCCTTACAGCAGCTCTGGCTTGGGGAAGAAGGGCTGTCCTGGTCAGGATGGATCCGGCTGGCTCTTCCCTTCCTGCTGCTTTGAGTCCCAGGGTAGCTGCCTGTGGTGCTGCTTTACCCTAGGTGTCTGTGGCAGGCCTCAGCACAGCGCTCTGGGTCCAAGGGGAGAGGATTTTGTTAATGAGAAGTGGAGACTCAGAGAAAGGGCATAAGCACTTCTTTTCTACTGTATATTTAACCATGTTGGGAAGAATGGCCAAATGGCTCTGGATTACAAAAGTCACTTTTTTTGGTGTTTTTAGCCTATAAACAACTGAAGCAGCTTTGAATTTTGTCTGGTGCTTGAATGGCTCAGGCAGAGTTTGCTGAGGCTCCGTTTACCACAGCTCAGATATGGAACAGCTGTTAAGCTTCTGGATTTTTGAAACATTGTTAATATAATTAGGTTGCATAAAATTCACTGTTCCAATCTAACTTTTCAGTGATGCTGCTTTTGACATTCTGTAGTGAACATTATCGTCCCTCTGTATAGTTGAAATTCAAACATCCTTTTTTACCACTGAATGATTTTCTTGCCTTTTCTTTTAGAGAAATATATATTTTTTAAAATTTCATCTTGCAAGAAAGAACATCCCCAAAACATTCCTACTGCATACACATTCAAAGAGTTCTCTGTTCAAAAGCGGAAGCCTAATTGTTAGTGAGTCACTTTCAATGTCTGATTCTGTTAAATATACTGCAGATGAGATCTAGGCAAAGATAAAAGGAATTTTAATCCTGAATTGAAGAGAGCAGCTTTACAGTAATAGCTTGACCACACAAGGGAGGAGACCCTTTTGTGACTTGCACATTAAGTTATTGTTTTAAAATCTCCTTTGAAAAGAACAGATTTCACTGTTTAATGTAACCCTTACTCCATTTGGGTTTAATTCAGGATAAATATTTTGGCTTTTTCTCTGCAGGTGCAGTTTGATATTGACACATATACAATGGTTCTAATGCTGTTATCCTGATTTTCTTTGTGTCCTTTAATCACCTGCTGATCCAATATTTCCTCCATTTTTTTCTCCTTGTGTAAATACTCAGTGACCTCATCTCATCTCCGTGCACACTGCAGGGCAGCTGGCAGCCTTGCACGTGATGCTCTTCTCTCCTCCCCTCCCCACCCCCCAGACACTGGGGTCTGAATAGTTCTTAATGAAATTTACATATTCATGAAAATAAAGTCTTAAGCACAGGAAACCAACATGCAGAGTTGCATTAATATTGTAAGGTCTACTGTTCAGGGTTTTTATGTGCAAACTGTTCCCATAGCTGTGTCTGTATTAGTCCAAGATCAATCTTGCAACAATGGCCGTGTGCAGCGCAATGACACCTGATGCGTATGTTTTGCAATTTCTGTTGATCTCACACTAGTTAGGAATGTATGTATGTTTGATAACCTTCTCCCATCTATTGTGTGAATGAGGTAAATGACACGTTTCTCATTTCACAGATATGGACAGATTAACTGATTTCCTCATGAGCTAACAAAAGTTGTGTTGCAGAGCCAAAAATGCTTCCTCTGGCTACTAAACCAGTTCTTAGCAATGTGGCTGAGAGAGGATTTTGCTGTGTATAATGTCTTTGGAAATTTGTACAGAAGCTTTGTAGTTGTTCAAGGACAAATTAACAGCAGCAGTCTCCTGATTTTTAGATTTTGTCTGGCTTGCATATGTGAATTATGTGACCGGTATAGAGTGCAAACCTTGGGATTCCTGTTCTGCAGGCATCCCTTGACTCTGTATCAATACTTCTGAGAAGGAAGTAGTCCTTTGATTTTTTTTTGTCTCCTCTCTTCTTTAAAAGTCTCCTGAGGAAAACACCAAAACCACCATATTCCCATTGTCCTCATTAATCTAAAGCTCAATTGCTAGAAATTAAGTCTGATATTGCTTGTCTTAACCCAGTACACATGGAAAATAGCGTGTTTCTTCTGTCACCTTTCTTCTGTCACCTTTTTTCTCATTTTCATATTTGCACACACTTGCAAGGCCACCCTACCAGCCACCTACAAAATAATGCCGATCCTTCAATTGTTCCTTGGCAGTAGATTTCCAGATGCCCACTCTTTCCTATTGCTTTCCCTTGGAGTTTCTCTCATTTCCAGTTCATGCTGGGAGCCTCCCTCTTCATCGGTGTCCCCAGCAAGTATCTCCACTTTGTAATGGCTTCATCACATACTTTCTGACACAACTGTCAGCCAACATGTGAACTCTAAAGCATTCACCATGAAGCAAGACAACAAATTCCACTCGCTGAACGTTGGTTTCTGAATTTCATTGACACCCACTTAACCACTAAGTTGTGTTTGTGGATTGTTTCATACCCTCCTTATGCCTCTGCCCAGCAATCACCATATCTGTATATATAATATTCACCTATTTTGATCATCCCTTTGCTTCCTCTTTTGGATTTTTATTAGTAGTAGTACTTCTCCTGGTTTTGTGTTTTTAGTGAAACTTTATGTATACCTCTGTGTTAGTTTTCCCGAATTTCCTTATTTTTATGATTACCTTGTCCTTTTTGATTTCTCTTAATTCAGCTTTACTGACCTGAGAATGTCTGATCATAACCTAAAAACAAGTAGGAAGCACATCTCCAATGAGAATGCCACCAGCTGGACAGTAACATTTTCAAGTGCTGCTGTCCAGGCTGTGTAACTGGCATGTTACAGTATGAACACAAGCAGAAAATCTTCTCAGAACTAACTCTGAGCACCCTCCTTGTACTTTTCCACTGTGTCTGCTGCTATCATCAAAAAACAATGCTAACTTAGTGATCTTCAGCTTCCATTTTGCAGAGGTTCAGGTTGTGTCTACACAGAATTGTTTTATGTACACTAATGCAAGTGACATTAACACTGGAGGCATAAATCTAAGCTTTTGGTACAAGAATCCAAGGAATCTGTCCTTAACTGCCTACTTTCTTTGTGTTTTAATGGTAAGAATAAAGTTAACATGAGAGTGCTGTACTGTTTTGCAATCACAGCTCTATTTTGGTGTACAGGCATAGTCTACAGCATTAGAAGAGAGAAATTTCTCTCTACAGTGTTCTCTATTTTCCCTGTATTTTTTGTTAATCATAAATTTTAAAAAGAGGGTATGTCATCTGAATCTCCAGAAAGAGTATTCTAAAATTTTAAAATTTATCTCTACATAAAGTCTGCATGAATTTAACTTCTTCTCTGCAAACCTTCAAATATCCTGTCTTTAGCACGTGTGCAGGCCATGTTCTGTAACTGGTCTTCTTGTCCTTTCTCCACCCATCTGTTCTTTGATCATGTTCTTGCAAAAGAATGGAGGAAAAGCAATATAAAGCTGATGGTCTTTCTTTCACATAATCTGTGATAGTGATTTTATCTAATAACTTGTCTAGCAGCTTTGTTTTCAATTCAGGCTTTAGAAAAAATTAGCTAAGTCAAATAGATCTCATGACTGCCATGTAAATGAGCATTGTGTTCTGCCCTCATTCTGCTGACAGAAGATCAATTTTTAAGCTGGATCATTTAGTCATAGCTTAATATAGAGAAAATTGACCGGCTGAAGCATTTATTGTCTCATATAGTAAAAAAAAAATACATGAAACTTCAGTCCTCATAATGAAATCAGTGGTTACTAAAGGCTTATGGTTTTGGGTTATCATTAATACAGTTGCCATCAAGTTAACTGAAAGTCTCATGCTGCCTCCAGAAGGACTTATATCAGACTTTTAGGTAAAAGTATGCAACATATATATAATTGCTTTACTCTTGGTAAATGCATAACTTCTCTTTCTCATGCTATATCCTTGAAAGACATCAATTGTAGAAGATAGGTCTTTAAAACAGGGATTGTAACATGAAAGGGGTAACCTAGAATACTGGGAGGATAGTTTTGAATATAAAAATGTATTTTCTAAGCCTACCTTCAAAATTTTGTTTACTTCTCAGACCAATACACTGCAGGGCTGCTGATCTGCTGATCTGCAGGTTAAAGGTATATGTGCAGGAAGTTTGTCATTATTAGTTCGGCTCAGAACGCTGTGCATCGTAGCTATATTTCTACCAATGATATTTGACTGAAGATAAAATATTGTTTCAGATAAATAAAGGAAAATATTATAGTAAAAAAAAAGCCAAACTTTTTAAGCTTTTAATACAGTTAAAGGCTTTTTTTAATGACAAAGAAATCATAAAGAAAATAAAAAGAATGCTATTGAAGGGGGAAATGTAGTAAAAAGAAAATAATAGCTCCATAACAATTGATCCATTTCTTTAAGTCCTTGAGGTAAAAAAATTTAAAGTGTAGGGAAAAATAATGCAGTTGTAAGAGACAATATTGCATCCCAATCAGGGAACTCTAAGAGTTAATATCAGACTATGCAAGTAGTTTGAACTAGCCTGTGATTTTGTGTTGCTTGTTAGGTATCAGGAGAGGGAGCAGATTGTCTGGTTTTTAAAAATGTGATATGGTGTCATGTGTGAAAGTCAAGCTCCCTCTCCTCCCTCTTGGAAACTGTGCTTGTTTCTTTTATTAGTGAAAATTTAAATAAAATTTACAATGATACCTTGATATACAGTAAAATATTCTCTAACTTCTAGGCAGCATGCCTACTGCTGATAACTAAGGAGTGTTAATGATAGAGGTTAACCATTTCTGACCCTCTTTTTGTAGTATTTTACTCTCTTCTGACAAAAGCCAGGACTTTCAGACTTATTCTGGCAGGAATTTGGGGGGGTTTAAGGCCTTTGGTAGCATATGCAGAATGAGCAGAAATGCCAGCTCCATTGTGTCAGTCTCAAAGGAATTTTTTTCCCTGGAGCAGCTGTCAAGAGAACTAATGAAACACTGAGCATTTGTTAACTAACAAGATTGGTGAATAGTGAATAACTAATTTACATGGCAGGCAGCAGCTTTCTATGAAAACCTTCATTTTTTTGTGACTGTGGGTGGAATAATGGTTGTTATCACTGCTGTCATTGGGGGCAGACTGTTCTCTTTACCTCTTCAGCCTTTTGAAGTGGGCAGAGGGAAACATGGGAACAGTACAACAGAGCAGTAGTTGGCATATGATAATAAAAAATTTGCTGCAGCTCTTGCCATTATTTTGCAACTGGTAGAGGCACAGGCAGCTGAAGTGTTGACAATTTACGTGGTCGGGTGGGTAACAGCCGCTTTTCTGCTGTCAAAGCCGAAGGCAGCAGATGTTTACATCAACAGGGGAATGGCTGAAAAACAAACCAGAACTGGTCCTGATCGTCTGATTAAGACTTGGTCCTGTGACCTGCGGAGTGGATGGACAGGTCTGAGAGTGCCACCTCGGTGAGGACAGGAGGGTGTTCCCTCCTGCTTGGCTGGGTGAGGGACAGCCGGGCTCCTCACAGAGCTCCAGCAGGGGTTGTGTGCAATTACAGCTCAGCGTTGTGCACTGGCTGCTTGCTGTGTGCTGTGCAGCAGCTCCTCGGCAGCAATGACAGCAGTCAGTGACTCCCAAAACCACTCTCAAAAGGTTTGGAGTAGAATCCCAGAAGGTGCAGAGGGCATGGCCATGCTGAACAAAGCAGAACTGTCTGAGGCACTGCCGGTCTTCCCGTAGCACAGGGCTCTTCCTTTGTGTCAGGACAGGTATGTGTCTCATGGGGGGACACAGCTACTACCAAGCTGAATTCATCACCCTCAGCCAAGGAGACACTTGGGCTGGATGTATGGGAAGTTATAACACAGGGCTGGGGTTTGAGTTGTGCAGAGGCAAATAGGATCCCTTCTCTACTAAGAGTGACAAAATTAAATCCTCTCTGTAAAGTAGACCCTCACATCATTTTCTTGGTGCCTACAGCAGGGAATCTCCCTTTTTAATTTAAGGAACAGGAACAGATGGTGCTGCCCACACTTCTTTCCAATCCCTTTTATTCCATAGCCTTTTTGTGAGCAAACTTGAACAGGATCTGAAGGGTTAAACTTGCTTCTCTTCCTCTTGATCTTGATCTAATTTAAACTTAGTCCTCATCTCCTCTTTGGAGAATCTGTGCTCCACAAGGTGTTATCAAACTCTGGATAAAGGGTAGAATCCACCCATGACTGGTATCAAAACTGTGCTGCCATGCAATGTAAAATGGTGAATGACTGCAGGAGCAATCTACAGAACTGACTTCTTGTTACAGTGGTTGTCTTTTATTAGTTGACAATAAGAAAGGATTTTCTCTTTAAGGGCAAGTACCCATATTCAGCCCCATAATTTGTAAAAATATTTTTTTTTGCATAGGTAAACCATTTCAACAAGAAGCAAAAAAAAAGCATTTCTACCCAACAGCAGGTACTATCAAGATTTTCATACCAACTGATGTTTTGCAATGTGTTCGCACAGAAGGGGAGGAATGGATGTACCACACATCCTTCTGTAATGCTAGGTCATGGCACACAGTGGGATGTAAAAATGGCTCTATGACATCTGCCTTTCATCAGATGCCAGTCCAAGAAATGGTCTGTGAAGCTTGAGAGATATTAGCAGAAAAGAATATCTAAATTTTTGTATCTTTGTCAGGACTATGTGTGCTGCAGGCCAAAAGGCTATAGCAAATCTGCATATGCCCAGAAACAGTCCTAGGCAACCAATACAATTTAACTTAAATTGGGTGCTTACAACTTTTAAATGTGTTTTATGTTCAGTGATGTCTTCGTAAGACAAATTTCATAATCTGTCCATATGCAGACTATGAATACCAAGGTCCTGCACAAGTTTATGATGTTATTTTCGAAATCTGCTTGTATTTCCAACTTTAGGGAAAGTTGGACTTCAACCACAGGCTATGCCAATTGTATGAAAATCACCTGTCATCATTCTGAGAGGCCCTGTCCCTGTCATTGCTTCTCAAGATCATCCCAAGTCAGAGTCCAGCTATGGAGAGGTGAAATTCTGAGTGCCCAAAATAAAGTAACATTTATAAAGGTGTTGTAGTGACCAAGGTGTCTTTATTACACAGTTCAATGACTTCTTGTGCACTCCATGTCTTCTGCCAACTCTATTAGCTACTTGCTCTGACAAGTAATACATTTAATAAAAAGAAGGAAAAATACCATTCTGTGTTCAAACATCCTAGAAATATCCATTTAAATATATTTTCACAAAAATTCCATAGGTTGACAAACTTATATTTGAGAAAAAAAAGGTATTTTCTAATCCTGTATTTGATTTTCTCTGTTATGGACTAAATCCAATTGCCTAGAGTGGAATAAATCTTGGTAAAATATTATATTTGTCTTTGTTAATCATGCAGAACACCCACAGCTCAAAAGTATACCGAGGTAGAATAATGAAGCCTCAATATGCATCCTAGCAAATAAATTCTGGAAGAAATGGGCCCTGTACTAATAGCCAATCCGATAATTTCCTCCTGAGGAAAAACCTACTGGAAAACTTTAGATGTGGATTGTTGCTTTTTTGGTATTTTTCCTGCTTCCCTTAGTAGTTCTCTTGCACAGGTTTTTCAAAAATATTTTCATATTGAGAAGGTGAAGGAATGTTTTACTCTCCCACAAGCTCACATCCTTTGCACAGCCCTCCACTAGCTCTCCAGTTTCCTCACAAAGGTGACGCAGATTCACCTCCTTGGTATCTGTGTCCCATTATGGATGGCCATGCTACTGGACAGAGTCACAGTGCTGGGGCTGCCCTGATGTAAGTTGTGTCCTACATCCATGCCCTTGCCAGAAAATAGCCTGCTCAATCAGAATTTTGAGGAACAGTGTTAATGAATACCCTTGCTAGCTAGCACACATTATCCTTCTCTTTGCTGACTGCAAGATCATCTTTGGCATGACTTGGCTGATGTGACTCTTTAGCCTCATGAGTTTCCTGATCTTATTATCCTAAGGATATCCAAAGTCTTAGAGGAGTCCCATTTTCACAAAGGTAAAGATAACACAGGAAAACCAGAAGACCACAACACCTCTGTTCTACTTATTTGCCTATAGAGCATGAATATGTATTTGATCCATCTAATCCACCCCCAGCCCCACTCAGTGCAGGGGAGATGATCCATGTGTGGAAGGCTTTGGTGGCTTTGCTGGAATCTAAGCTCTGAAGTGCAATGGTCCAGCTCAGTGTATTCCATGTCCTGGGTTTGAAGGTCTACTGCAGGCTGGATATTAGTAGGACTGACTTCTACCACCCATTATCATGTTTTATAAAATGAGATTGTAGTCTGGCAATTCTGTCTTTCCTCTTAGCTAGCTAGTAAGTAAATTAACAGTATTGACTCACACCACATATAATGAATGCATAACTTCCCTTTTTGTCTCCTACTCTAATAGTTTCCTTCTTTTTTTAATTGAAAATCAGTTTGATTTCAACAGGGTTTTTTCTGTCAATCCATGTTTCTCAGTCCTTATTGTCTGGAACCTCTCAGTTCCTGAGTTACTCCTTGCTGATGAGTAGGCCAGTCATTTCAGAAGACCCATATACCACAAATTATGTATTCTCATTGTAGACATTTTATCTCATCAATTTGTATTTGAATCTGTTGGTGTTAGCCTGTTGTTAAAAAAATTGATAGTGCTTTATCCATTTATTTGCCATTTTCAAAATCCATTTGCCTTTATTTAGTAGATGTCTTAAAATACAAAAGACCTACTAAGGATCATGACAGCTTCCAGGTTTGTTTTAGGCAGAAGAAAAAAGTTTCAAGGTGAAAAAATGCCCACCAGCACACAAGCCGTCCAGTGAGCTGCAGAACTTCCGCTGCAGTAACCTTTTCTCTGTTACTGAGAATGATTTTGATGCCTTGTGGAACTGGCTTATCGACTAGATTAATCAATATTTTAATCCAGTGTGATAATTTTCATCTCCTAGTCAAACAAATACTGTCTAAGAATTCTAGTCAAACTTCCTTTCACTTGTTGTATGCAAGTTACTCGTTTGTATTACAGATGATGTGTAGTGACCACTGAGACAAAGATGGATAGTAGTGGGCAAGAATCAGTTCCTTATTTTACATCCCTGACTAACCATTGGTCATCACTTGCACTGTGGGATTGTTCAGTAGCTAGCATAGAATACTTCCTCATTGGAAGAATTAAAATAGGAAAGGCTGAGTGTTGAATAAAAATGCACATTTCATAAAGTTTTTCAAGATAATTACTGGTGCTAAAATTCTGGGGTTTTTTAGGATTCATGGAAGTCCTTGCAAATAAATTGCTGATGAACTGAATGTACATGAAGGACTAATTTTGACCTCCTTGAATAATGATAGTGCTAACTTGGTACTTTCTTTCTGTGTCTATGTTAATGAATGACTTTTTGTACTACTTGACTAGATCTAATTTGTGGCATTCTTTCATGTTCCAGGCAGCCAAGTCACATTTTCCCTCCTAAGCATGTCACTAAGATTACCTATCCCTTATAATCACCTATCAAAAGGATTTTGTGATAGCATGGGGAAGAGTGGTGTATTGAGGTGTATTTCAAGGACCTGTGTGTAGCACTCTTTGCATTTTTCCTTTTAAGCTCAGTTCTAGAGGGTTTCTTTTAAGATCTGAATGCTCAGCAGGGGTGCCGTTTTGACTTTGAAGAAAATATCTGTCTTTTCTGATAAAATTAATGTGATTCAAATAATAAATGTTCAGCTTTCCCAACCTGCTCAAATAATGCACCTCAATTGTGACAGGGGAACTGTGTCTTTGTCAAAATTAATGTCCTATGGTTACTGTAAGCCTAATGTAGAATCCAGTTATATCCACTGAAATTCTTGCAATAATTCCTGGAAATTGTTATGATGGGTCATGTTTTAATTGTGATTTCATCCAACACAATGCTTTGTAAAATTTACATATTTTGGTATGTGGGCTCTAAGATTAGGTTTGGGTTGGGGCTTTTTTTCTTCTGTTACATCATTACATTTTTAATAGGTAAGCTGTGCTTTCTCAGCAAAGGAGTCTATTTTTGCTTTGAACTTGTCCCATTCTCTGGGAAAATAAACTGATTTGTGAATTTGTAACAAAAACTAAAGAAACTTAAATTTCAAGCTGGTTTTGGTTTCTTACAACACTTCTATCATCCACACTCTGGGAGTTGGACCAAGACAAAAATATTCACATAGGCTGTTAAGTCATTGGAGTGAAATTCTGACTTAGCTGATATGAACACATTTATTAATTTCAGTGAGACAACTTCTTCTATACCTGGCCTGGTTTTCTGGGATAGGGTAATTTTCATCACAGTAGCTAGTATGGGACTGTGTTTTGGATTTGTGCTGGAATCAGTGTTATTTAAACAGGGATGTTGCACTGCTGAGCAGGGCTTGCACAATGTTGAGACCTTTTCTGCTCCTTACCCCACTAAATGAGTAGGCTGAGGGTGCTCAGGGAGTTCTGAGGGGGCACAGATGGGACAGCTGACCACAACTGACCAGTGGGATATCCCACACTGTCTGGGCATCATGCTCAGCATGTAAAGTGTAGGGAAGAAGAAGAGTAGACATTTTGAGTGATGATAGTCATTTTCCCAAGTCCCTGTTACTTGTGATGGAGCCCCACTCTGGGAAGTGATGAAGGAATTCTTAGTTTTGCTTTGCTTCTGCACACTTTTGCTTTACCTGTTAAACTGTCAACCCACAGTTTTTCTTTTATTCTTCCAATGTTTTCCCCCACCCCACTGGAGGAGCAAGTAAGCAGCTGGTGGTATTGGTTGCTGGCTGGGGTTAAACCATGATGATGGTGAGCAGGCAAGTGATGGAAAAATCTGTTCAACCAGCAGTCCCTTCAGATAGGAATTTGAAATTATCTTAGAAGGTCTCTGCTATCTCTTTGGCCTCTGCTGATCACACCTTCTCATAATTGATTTACCAGCTCATTCATAGATAAGAGAATGCCTGGACACATTTGTATGAAGGTATTTTTCCATTAATATTTGTTGAGTCCTGTTCCAAATACTCTCTCTCTATTTTTTCTTCTTTTTTTTAACATATATGTATTTTTACATTTTAGAGTTACTAGGAAAAAATAATCAAAATGAAGGAAAATAATCCAGGAAGAGAACTATAAAACTTACTCACAGACTAGATCGTTCCACTGTTCAAAATTGTCTTTGAGACAGTTCACAGGCTTTGCAGCTACCCTCTCTTCTAACAGGGTTTTCCTTCCATGAATTGGGTGACCAGCTGGTTAGTTATGGAAATGTTAGATTCAATGAAGGACAGATATTATGAAGATGTAAAATGGATGTTTTGGGTACTGTTTAGGCAAAAGAGGTGTGCAGGGAGTAGTCCAATTATTTGCGAGTGCACAGGTTCCCCTGAACTCATTGGCAGCAGCCCAGGCAGTTTTTTCATCTGGAGATCTGTAATCATCCTTCTTCAACACTTTCTGAGAAGCTGTGTCTCATGATGGGTTCCTGATGACTATTCTGTTTTTAAGCCTACAGTGTATAAATCCCAGTCTTTAGCAACTTCTTCTCCAGGAAAATCCCTGTAAATATATCTAAATTTGTCGGGGTCTCAAAGGTCAAGATGACCCCGATATGTGTTAGAGAGTCTCTTTTTCCCAGCCCGGCAGTCGAAGAAGGAGTCAGGAGTCTCCATCTGCATTTTCCAAGGTTGTTTATTTTCTCTTATCTAGTACATTTTTTCCCTGACCCGCCGTGATCTGTTCAGCAGGTCAGTCCTAGGCACTCTGCCCGCCTTCAGGGCGGTGTTGTCTTTCTATACTAAAAACTACATGTACGTTATTTACAGTTATTTTCCAATACCTATCACCCATATTACAGTTTGTCTCTACTCTAAACCAATCCAAAAGTGCCAACATCACCCAGAAGATGGAGGCTAAGAAGAAGAAGAAAGAAGGATAGGACTCGTCCAAATTCCTCCACTTTGGCCCCCAAACCCCTATTCTAAAACCCCCAAAATTATACTTTTCTACTTTGTGACAAACTATCACTCTGCTTAACTTTCATGGCTTGTGCATCCTCATATAGGGGTGGTAATTTTCTCCATGGGTTGAAATCAAAGGCACAGGGCTCTTTGGCTCTGTGCCAAGGCCTCTGAGCCCCCTGCCAGGGGCTTGAGCCATCCAGGACAGTCAGAGGGATGTCCTGGGTTCCAAGATAAATTTTTACTGGTTTTCAGCTATATGGTATGTGGCATTGAACAATAGTTGCCTTACAATCTCGGTGCAAGTGTAGGCATAGGATTTCTTTCCATGTTTTGAAAGACTCGCATTTATTACATGAATTATCTCGATCCAGGCATGTGCTCATCTCTGGATGGAATAGTATTCTGACAGCAGCTGCAATCAACTTTCAGCGTGAAATTTTCTACTTTTTTTCCAACTGGCACATAGAATTTTACTTTAAATCACACAGAGTGGATGGCAAAACTTGTGAAAATACTGCTGTACTTTGTAATACGTGACTATGATGAAATTCACAGCACAGACAACAAGTTACAAACAACAAATAATTTGCAAGCATTCCATAGGCTCATATAATGCATAAAACATGTATTTCTAAATGATTAAATGATGATTCATACACCGTAAATAATGATTTATGGACAGTTCAAAGGAGAGACATTTACTGGTATTAATTGATTGCTGTAGATAATTCTCTCGGTTCAGTCACTCATGGTTTGGACAGGATTTAAATTAATAACTGGTACTATAAGAATTCGAAATCCACTGAAAATGCCCTCAGAGCATCTAGCTCCTCTTCTGTGACAGTTCTCAGTTTATTCTGCTTTTTTTCATTATTGGTTTATGTGTTTATTACTAGTATTTTCATAATGTTCTTGATGGTATTTATGTTTATTTCTTACAAACTTACTGCCTTAGCCCTTAAAGGCATCAGACCATTATTTATTTTTATGTCATATAATTTTTATTGTTAAGCCTTATCTTTATTAGTATTTATAACTTTCTTGAAAACAATTCTCAGCACACAATTAGATTGTGTTGACTGCTGCTTCTTATGCCAGGTGGTGATTAGAAATTGTACTGAATTCAAAACATTTCCAGCTCAAGGAAAACATTTCATTCATAGACTAATATGCAGTTGGATCCTAACTTTTTAATGTTTCCAATAGATGCCTCTGGGAAAACCAGAAGTATTAGTAAATAGGACAGATAAAGAAAAAATATCAAAAGCCAGCTGAAATAGCTACAGAAAAATAATTAAAAACATTTGCCAGTGCTCCAGAGAATTAAACACTGGTTATGAAGTCACTGTGTAGTGTAACTGGGAAGCAATGCCATCACTTACACACACAAATGATGCTTCCTAAGCCTTTGTTTATCATATGAACATTTACATAAAAGCCAAATATTCCCCAAAGATATTAAACTCACCCGGGTCCAAGTCTCTGGTATGATTTCAGAAAATGAAATGTATTGATTCACAAGTGTTACAAGCTACAGAAAATGCTGTGGCCTAGCTAAAAGCACTAAGAAAAACTTGCAGTACTCATGTTAATTTGCAGAATGGTTTGTTTAGCCTGAAGGTATAGTGGTTTTTTATATAAACTAAAAATTAGCAAGTAAGAGGCTGAGAACCCTGGCACTTTAGTCTGGTTTCAACCCTGTTTGTCAGATTTGAAGCCTCCATGTTCCTAGGAGTGAACATGAGACTGACAGTGGCAGTGAGGAAGAGGAGGAAAGGAAACACTTGTGCTCACTATGAAAAAGCACTGTGAGAGTGCATGAGGCTGCCAGTGGCCTCTGAATGCTAAGGCAGCCTGCAGCTGAACAGAGGAATCACCTTTTCTAGCCAAGAATAAACAGAGAAGTTTGTGGCAAAAGTCATACAGGAAGAAGCAAAATGGAACTGTGGACCACCAGTCACAGTGGGCTGTGGTGACAGATGAGCTAAGAGAGGTATCAGGCATGGAGGGACAGTTTAGAATTCCCTCTTAGCAACATGAAAGATGAGTGGAAAGACATCACATGAATCAAGTACCTGGGTGAGATGCCAGAAGCAGAGTTGAGGAAGGTGTGAAGACTTCTGTCACTAAAAGCCTGCCTTGGAGGGACAGCACAGCAGGCTAAATAGCTATGAGGTACTGCTTTTGTTAGTGGATGGGAGATTGGCCACTTCTAGGTAAGAAAAAGCCTTGCCAACCGGCGCCATTGGACACCAAAAGGTTTCTGGCTGGTGGGCATCTGGATTGAAAGGTGCCTCAATGTTATATTTGCTCCAAAGCTTTCAGACTGCTGTCCATCTTGTATCTGGCCCTGGTTCTGTACACTGACAGGCTGCATGGGGGCAGATTGACAGCAAATTTGTGCTGATGCCTTCAAATCCTTAAGCAGGTTCACTGTACATCCCGGTGGTGGTGCAGTTTTTCTCCTGCCTAGTTGTATGTGTGTATATGCTCCCACTTTGCTGTCCCAGCATTTCTGGCAGAGAAGTTGTAAACTTCCTCCTGTGACCTACACAGCCTCTTTCCTCCATCTCTTATCAGTACCTCTCTTAACATCATCATAAAGTTATATTTAAAAAGATTTCACATGACACAAGAGTGTGTAATTATGTACTTCTGCATGTGGCATTTTACTCTTGATCTTCCTCCATTTTGTTATTAGGCCATGCCATTTGGTTGCATGAATTGGTATTTTAAGAAAACTATTTATAACATTTAAAAATAATGTTAATAATACAGCATGTGAAACTGTTGTATATGTGTTCTTAGCCCATGGGCAGCTTAGTATGTGAAGAAGAAAGTAGGCTTTTGCCTGTTTAATAAAATAGCCAGAAATATGTTTTCCATAAAACGAAGTAGCTTTTTTTATTCCACACATTCAGTCAAAAAGTCTTGTTAGAGTTGTTTATGTGTTCTCCTAATGCAGCTTAAAGGTTAAAGAGAAGCAACTTAGGGAAGACGATAATGCTTGACTTGCAGAGTGACACGTGAAGACTTCTTGGGGAGGGATGAGAAGGCAAGGGGAGGAGAGGAGGAATCCAGGAAGCAGCTGAAGTAGGTGCTCACTGAGAGAGGATCATTTGTAAGAAACAGGAAGAGAAGTAGCTGAACAAGGAGAACAAGGCTCTGGCTGGGGCAAAAGAGGTGGCCTGCTGAGGAGACTGCAGCAAACAGGTGATCATGGTGGCAGGTGCCTAGGGACAAAGAGTCAAAAGAGTCTTAGAATGTCCCGGCAGCTCCAGCAGCTACACCTGCCAGCATTGGGATCTGACTGTCTCTTCCCAAGCCCCTCAACTCTTCTTTGTCATCTGCTAACTGATGGCTGCTAATTGCCTCCAAGCACCCACATGTGAAAAGTGTTTCCTGAGGTAGAGAGAGATGCCAGGTAGTAGAGACACCCTCAGCCATATCCACATCTAATATTTCCCCTCCCATTTCAGTATTCTTATACGACCCTGCAGGTGCTTCTACTGGTGCAGTCTCTGGCTGCTGTCCTAGAGCAATCTGGGCATTGTCACATCTTTACATTTGCAGGAACAAAGCCTTCTTGCATAACTATGGTGTGCTCTCATTCTGTTAGCTCTCCTGCTGCCTTGGAGCTCTGCCTGATTGGAATTGGGTCCTTCAGGGACAGAGTCATTCGTGTCAGAGCTTTCACCCAGCAGTGCTGTGAGACATAGGTAAGAATAATCTTTCTCATTTTCTGGAATCCCAACTCTGAAACAAGTTCTTAACAAAAATGAGCACAGCAGAGCACCTAAGGAGGCTCTGATAGAAGCTAAAGCTAGAGAAAATTAAGATAGCTGGGTAAGATTATTGCAATGCTATTGTTTTCTGGGTTCCATATTAATTTGGGTTTTTTATGTGTCCTGAACATTTGTAGATTTGACTTAAGCTCACTGTAAGTCAAGCTATAGCACAAGTACAGATTTAGGATACTGAGGATGTCTGTTATTCATTCATTCCCTTGGTATAATCTGCCCAGTCAGATATGCTCATGTCAAATTAGAATATGAGGCTTATGTTGTCCCTTGTGCTTATCTAACACAAGGATAGGCCACAAGAAAATTCACCAATTTTGTGAGCTTCTGTCTTTAACATTTTTTGAGAGAATCCTGCGGTACCAAAGTCTGATTGTTCCCACTGCCTAATGCATTTTTATATTATAGAAGTAAACAAAACTGAATTTCTGTAGTCCTTCTAATTGCAACCCCCTCCAAATTTGTTGCTGAGATACATGCTTTTTTCCCCTTACTATACTGGATCTCTATTCTTTAACAAAAGAATCTGAACCAATAGTTCTAAAAGACTATTTTTGTGTGCTAAGAACAGTTTAATCAAAAGTGTTTGTTTTCACTTTTACAAAATTGACTTCTCTTAAATTAAAGCTTGTTTAAAATGTGATAATCAACTTTTCTACTGCTGATTGTTATGAAGTGTGAGTCTGGAGTAATAAAATCAGGAGATACCTGTTTGGTGTAAGAAAAAGGAGTTGCGGCAACAGTAAAATTTATAACAGACCAGGTGCAGGGACAGAGTCTAGCTTCCTTTGCCAACTTTTCTCAGCCCACTGGCTTTGTCATGTAACTTGAGGCAGTTAGATCTGAGTGTGGAGCTACAACTCAGTGCCTTGGTCCTGAACACAGACCTTGTCCTGCATCATGTGTTGATGGGGATGTCATATCAGTGGCGCAGAGGAAGTTGAACAAGACTTTCTCTGAGCTGTTTCAGAATTTCAGCTTCCCTCTCAAGACTGGAAAGATCCATAGTGTGTGTATCAATTTTCCCTCTTAGACCTTTGGGTTATCACTTGGGCTGATGTATCTTGGACTCTTTCACAGAAAAGCTCAGTGTGCTGTATCTGCCCTGAGGGTCAGAGTGCAGTGACATTTTGGCATTGTGTCACTTGATTCGTCTCAAACATCTGACTGGAGGGCATTTCTTCCAGTGAAGTTAAATAGGATGGAACTGAAGTAGAATGAGAAATCTCAGATCTGAAATTCCTTCTATTTAGGGGAAAACTTGGATAAAATTTGTTTCAACATTTTCCCACTGTTTGTTCTGCAAGTTACAAGTGTGTGAGTTCCATTAGATTATTTCCATTTGGAAACACAGAACTAAGGAAACAGTATCTTTCCAAGCCACTTAAAAAATTAAAGTTTATAATATAGTTGTTATTATTATTGATAAATTTCTGTACATTCAGTCATGAGCTTGCAACTGTTTTCCCAGAAACATTTGCCCCATTTGATTTTCAGCTCTTTTTCTGAAAAGGAAGCACTCAAAACTTTCATTTTTTTCTGACTAAGCTACCTGCAAACCACATTTAAGACAGATAGTACTAATGCTGAACTGATGTCTTTCAAAAGAATACTCTTCCTCCATTTTATTTTATTTTATTTTA